>MJUU01072710.1:110146-141350 GCA_002080025.1 Modiolus philippinarum
AGTGTAATACCAGCGATGTTTAGACTGTCTACGACTTGTCAAATGATTTTGTAAGGGTAAACATGGATCACAAACTCTGATTCTTGATCTTAGGACTGTTCCAGAAATAATTGTGTGTGTGTGTGTGTATGGAAAAGGGGGGGGGGTCGGAAGGCACTTTGATGAGTTGTGGGTATATTGGAGACTTGCTCTGTAGAAACATAGAAAAAAAAATCTAAGCATGGTAGATTCTTTTTATATGTGAATTCCGGAATAACTTCAGTGCTTAGGCCATGTAAAATTAATTATCTGGTTCTCAGATACCGCGGCATGGACAAAAACCTGGCCACTGGCTTGTATTTATTGCCCACAAAAAAATAAATACAACGGTAACAAAATCAGCGTTCAAATGTTCCTGCTTTTTCACTTGAATTGATCAAAGAGAGACAACTAAAATTTCATTGGGAGCTCTCTTGATTTTCCTTTTCTTCGAAGAAATCGCTACTTCCGATTTATATTTCGAATGGTTTTGTCAACAACAAAACGAAAGTTGATTTTCGCTGACACTTGTGACGGGTTTTCGTGCGTTAACCCATCGTTTAATGTGAATGTGGCGGACGAAACAACCGTTAGGAAAATATGAAAAGCAGTGCTTTCACAGGAGTATGGCGAACCTGCCTGAAATACCAGAAAACAGAGATCCTCTAATGCACGAGAATGTTTTGAACTCCAGTCTAAGCAGGGTCTCTCTAGATCTGGAACTGAACTAAACAAAAAAAAATGTCACTGCAGTCACTGGAAGGGGATCCTGCTATCATTTTGCTCACTGAATAAGTCCCTGTGTGATGTCTTTGCTATTTTCGTTTTTCATTGTCTTCGGAGTTTTATTTTTTTACTTATGGTTTTGTTCTCTCTTACTTTTATATATCTTATCATATCTTAATTTTTATTCATAAGAGCTAAAAGTTAACGATGGCGCACGGATGAGCCCAAGTTTGCATACAAAATAAATACATAAATTAAATACCCTCCCTCCCTCACCATTTTTTTGAAAGTCATTATCTGAGAACCAGATAATTAATTTTACATGGCCTTACATCTAAAGCAAAACTTAGCTAACGCAATACTAACCCAGTCTAACCATTTTATCTCTCAGACTAAGAATCTGTAACTTGTCTGCTGATGTGTTACATACTGTTGTTCTTAAAACTGCTATGGAACCTAGATAATATAAAATTGTCAATCATGAATCCTTTTTCTGACTGCACCTAAAAATAATAAATACAAGTAACAGAATGTGTTCTTGGGCATACAAAACATAAATTCTAACATGACCTGCCTAAAACGTTTTGTGTTCACACCCATGGTAGAATCGTAGTATATTTGTGCTGCTCCAAAGCACCCATATGTAAACGTGCAGTTAGAAATAAGTAATTGCACCTGTAAAAATCGAGATTTTTATAATTTCTTGTTTTGTCTAATTTACTTTTGTCATGTCCAAATAAAAAAAAACTAACTTCTAATGCACCTGTAAAAATCGAGATTTTTATAATTTCTTGTTTTGTCTAATTTACTTTTGTCATGTCCAAATAAAAAAAAACTAACTTCTAAGTCTTTTTTTTTAAATATCTTTGTTTATCTTTTGTATATTCAATAAGTGGAACGGCCACTCTTTTCATAGGAGTGCTGCACTTCAAAAATTTACATTTTTTTGTCTTAACAGAATTAAAATACTTCAAGGGAGTTTGAATCTATACAGATTTTAAACTGAGTTGGCCCTTTATGCCGATATTTTACCCCTCACTGACGCTCAGGGTAAAATATTTGGCATTAGGGACCAAACTATGGTAAAATCGGTATATATTCAATATCTCATGAATTACTTCTTAAAAGATTTTGATTGTAACTTAATCTAAAAATGATATAAGCCATTATGATAACGATTATTAGCTTTGAAATATCAGTATCTTGTATTTTTCCTTTGTTAATGCAAAATACTTTAGTGTACGGTAAATTTAGGATGTTTGCTGAGCTTGATATCTACATATAAATCTTTAAAAATAAAATCAATATAATTTTGACTAGTACCCTTATCTACAGTTGTTGGTTCAGAAATAGCTAATTTAGATGTAGAGGGCCCTGGACTAGAATGTCTAACTGGACTATCAATTAATGAAGATCTACTAGAGGATGCTTTCAAATCATCTGGATGATCCACGATCTTCATTTGTTCTCTGTTTACATCCCTGGTACCCGACATACTAGCAAGTTCATCATCTAGGTCATTCCTGGCCCACTTGAACTTGTCTCTTTTAGTGGCAAGTCTGTCTGTTGCTAAAGCTACAATAAGCGAAACATAGCTAAAGCATGAAGGTCTACTTGCAAAATCATGTGACTACTTCGGTTTTTACAAAGTGTCTTCAGATAACACCAACAATAAGGCAGATTCATGACAATTTCATGAATCATTTATAGGGATGTTATTCTCGTAACACCAAGACACATGGGACAATTCTAGAGTAGAGTAACTGTTGCCGTTTACTTTTAACTAAAATAACTAACAAATCAAATCCGTCCTCTGAAAATTTTACACATACACAGTCATGATTTTTTTTGGCATGTTAACCCTAGACTAATTCAACATCAATCCTGCTTTTCAACGGGTTAGGAGTAACATCTAGAATGGTTAACTTGTACCATTTGATTGCTACTACTCATGTAACCCGATGTAAAAGTTAACCCAAGTTCAACAAATCAAAGTAGGTTATAGAATTCACAATAAAGTTGCAATATGAAAACCCTTCCTGCCAAAAAAAAATGATGTCTGAGGATTATGACATAAATTTTTTTGTTTGAAACATCATATATATTATTGTACAAAATGCAAGCAACTTCTGGGTACAAGTTTTGTACCCAGATTTTTCTAAATTGCACGAGACTTACATACCTTAATGTCATTTAAGATAAATGTAAATGTTGTTTGTACATTTTTTATACATCTTATAAATTTAGTATGTGTTCACATGAATACCATTATGTATTTTAATCTTTCATATAAAGATCACTTCTTCAATATTTTGTTTTGTGTTTACAAAAACAGGATAACAGTTATAGTCTATTGTGTATGACCTTACCAGTCTACTAGTTCCTATTGTGTAGCCAATTTAGCCATTTTAGTAACCTGTTCCTATTATTTTTTTACCTTCAGGTATTGCTCTACTACAACATGTATTGGAAAAAAGTTTTTGGAAGATTGCTTTTGTTAGCTAATCAACACACTCAGGGTCCTTTTGAATTATACAGATTGATATACAGTAGAATTGTTGGACAATTCAAAAGGACCCTGATTGTTGAAGATTAGTTCACAATAGCAAATCTCCAAAAGTTTTTTACAATATATATAGGTATAGGTCAGTTTTATCACATCAATAGAGTAATGAAATTGCTAGATTGGTTGCACAATAGGAATAGGTAAACCGTTAAGGTCATAAACAAATGACAATAACACCTACAATGACCAGGAACTTCAATCACATGCCACACTTAAGGGGGTTCGCTACTCCATTTGAAAATAAATAGGATTTCAAATAAACATGATTTTTTGTTAGAAAATTCAAAAAGAAGTAATTTAAGTGAAAAAAATTGATAGGTTGATGACCTCGTTTTTGAGATTTAAGTGATAGAAAATTTGGCGGGAAACTGAACTCCTCTGATTTTTCATAGGATTAACATTAACAAGGTTTGACCAAGAATGAATGTGACAGAATAAATAGAATTCAATGAAATTTTTACAGAATGCTCATAAAGATGTATAAAATGAAATTATGGAAAAAATAAGGGGGTCAATGGGCAAAAAATTCAAATGCTTTTAAATGGATAAACCCCGAGGATTCCGAAAATCTGACAGAAATCCCAAAACATGAGGAGTGAACCTCCTTAATTCGTCTCAATCAATCATTTCACTGCTGTAAGTGTTGCCATTTTCACTTAAACCAATTACCATTACATTTACTGACCTTTTAAAACAACTGTAAGCAATTCCAACAATTCACATTATACAAAGAAATCAATTTGAAGTGATCTGTTTGACATCACTTCTTTTGTCTAGATAAAAAAAGATTAATTGGAATTAATCTTTCCAAAGTGTATTCAATTCAAACACATCAAAAGTAACAGTAATCATTCCTAATTTTTTTAATTATAAATATGGTCTTACTTCTTTTCTTTCCAAATGAGCTATCTGCCATTTCATCTGAGGATCTTCTCCTTGGACTAGGTGTGGTGTATGCAGTTGAAAAAAAAATTAAAGACCTTGTCAGGACATTTTTTTACTTAATTCTTTATTCACAGGATATACCATTTATAGTATATTCTGGATTGGTAAAAATGATTTCAGAAACTAAATGGATACTGACTGACAGTGTGATTTTCAGCATAAATCCAGCAAAACAAAACTTGCCTGAACTTGACAGTTTATCCTGGTTCAAATAAAATGTATGATGCCAGGCTTAAAATGTTTTTTTTAGTAATGAGGTACTCCTCTGCTTTCCTATGGTCCTTTAAGCATCATGGTTTCACCATCCTTAATTCTCAGCTGCAAAACCTTCCTCCTCACCTCTCATGTTTTAACTTAACAAACACTTGCCCAATTAAAGTACACCTATGGCGCTGACAAATTACAAGTATGGACAAAATGATATAAATCCTCTAGAAATAAACAGAATATCGTAACATTTCTGAAAATGTATCACCCAATACAGAATGGCTATATATAGCTTGTGACAAAATTTCAAATTTGTATCAGAAAAGCTTGATGAAAATTTATGTAATGTCTCTTTCTTTGTCATATTTTAAGCAATATTGATAATTTCAAACTGCTCGCAATATATTTTGCAACATTTCAAAGTTTAGCACATACATTTACATAAGATATTGTAATACCATTTTGCAAATTTCTAAAACCAAGTACAACTTATCATAAGTTTTGGAACATTTTCAAACCCCGCAAAACTTTTATGGCATTAACTTTTAAGCCATTTTCACCAACTTTACATTAATTAGATAAACGTCTTGTCTTCTTATAAAATTTTAGTTTTTTGATATTTGGGTTATCGGATGTGGTTTGTTTCCATTGATTTATTCACTTTTTTACCTTTTTGGGGCCACTTAGGTCTTGCTATATGGTGTGAGGTTCCTCACTGTGTTGAAGACCGTATGGTGACCCCTAGATGTTTTGTTTTGGGTCGTTTCAACCTGGATATGGGATGTTGTCTCCTTGACATTTACCCCATTTCCTTTCTTTTTCATATATATGCATGATCTTTGGAACTTGAAACATGAAAATCTTATAAGGCTAAGATTGTAACTTACATGTGTTTTAAAATGTACCGTTGTTCTATACTTTGTGGTATTTGGGAAGACTTTGACAACTTCTCCAAACCTGGAGAAATGTTTCCTCATAAAGAAGTTATTGTTGTATTTATTTGGTACATTACTACAAACAATAGCCACTCTGCTAGACATTTCATCTGTGGTACTAGACATCCTTCTGATTGGCTTCTTAGATTGTGGTTCTTCTTCTACAATACATGTATATATTTTTGTAAATTTTATGTTCATATCTTAAATAACTATAAGTAAATTGATTTTGCATGTATTTGAACTTTAGGCATAATTTTATATCAATAGGGCTATTCCATACTGACAAGATTGCTACGCGTAGCTATGTCCCCCGCCTCCGCAGTAAAGTCGATAAAGTCCCATAACTCAAGTAAAATTTTGCGAAATCAAAATGGCGGCAAGATATGATCAACTGCATTAGGTGGCAAACAGCTAAGCAAAATTTGAGCAAAATCCCTTAATTGGATTCTGAGGAGATGTGTCAAGAAAGTCTTCCTATGTTGTAGTATGCATTAAGTCGATAAAGTCCCATAGCTCCCGTAAAATTTGTCAAATCAAAATGGCAGCATAATATGATAAAGTACATATGGTGGCAAATGTTCAACCAAAATTTCAGCATAATCTGTTCAGTGGTTTCCGAGGAGTTGCGCCCACATATTGTTCCTAAGCTTAGCACGCATTAAATAGATAAAGTCCCATAACTCCTGTAAAATTTGACCAATCAAAATGGCGATGCGATACGATCTTGTACATATGGTGACTAACAATCCTGTAAAATTATCATGAATTCGGACAAGCAGTTTCTGAGGAGTTGTGTCCACAAGATTTGCCATTGTATAATAATGTGGAAATAATCAAAGTCCCATAACTCCCACAAAATTTGACAAATCAAAATGGCAATGCGATATGATCTAGTACTAATGGGGACTAACAATCCTGTAAAATTTGAAGGAATTCTGGCAAGCAGTTTCTGAGGAGTTGCGTCAACAAGATTTCCCATTGTATAACATTGGGAAATAATCAAAGTCCCATAACTCCCACAAAATTTGACAAATAAAAATGGCGATGCGATATGATCTAGTACTAATGGTGACTAACAATCCTGTAAAATTTGAAGAAATTCTGGCAAGCGGTTTCTGAGGAGTTGCGTCCACAAGATTTGCCATTGTATAACATTGGGAAATAATCAAAGTCCCATAACTCCAACAAAATTTGACAAGTCAAAATGGCGATGCGATATAATCTAGTTCTAATGGTGACTAACAATCCTGTAAAATTTAAAGGAATTTTGGCATGCGGTTTCTGAGGAGTTGCGTCCACAAGATTTGCCATTGTATAACATTGGGAAATAATCAAAGTCCCATAACTCCCACAAAATTTGACAAATCAAAATGGCGATGTGATATGATCTAGTACTAATGGTGACTAACAATCCTGTAAAATTTGAGAGAATTCTGGCAAGCAGTTTCTGAGGAGTTGTGTCCAGAAGATTTGCCATTGTATAACATTGTAGAAATAATCAAAGTCCCATAACTCCCACAAAATTTGACGAATCAGAATGGTGATGCGATATGATCTAGTACTAATGGTGAACAATCCTGTAAAATTTGAATTAATTCTGACCAGCGGTTTCTGAGGCGCCCACAAAAAACATGACACACAGACGGACGCACGGACGAAGACCATTACCATGTCCCTCCGTCGCATTGCGGCGGGGGACAAAAAAATTTGAGCATGGGTTCCCCTTATAATGTAGGTATCCATACTGCTGAAATCAAGACATATAATATTATCAAAATTTTAATTTTTTGGTTTTGTTTCCATGGCAAACATAGAAGTACTGAATCTTCAAATGCTTTAGAATTTGGTATTACATGACCCACAAAGTTCCTTTTAGATTTCATGAAGCTAGTGATAATAGTTTTTGAGATATAGTGAAAAACCTACGGAAATGCTCAAAGTTCAACAACTCCTACAAAATTTCATGCATGAAAATGGCGGTGCGAAATGATATAGTACTTGTAGTGAATAACAATCCTACAAATTTTGAACAAAAACCAATAAATGGTTTCTGAGGAGTTGCGTCCACAAGATCTCCATTTGTATAGTATTGCTAAAAATCGTGAAAGTCCCATAACTCCTATAAAAATTGACGAATCAAAATGGCGGTGCGATATGATCTAGTACATATAGTGACTAACAATCCTACAAAATTTGAACATAATCCAATACACGGTTTCCGAGGAGTTGCGTCCACAAGAAAGTGTGACTGACGGACGGACGGACGGACACACGGACGCAGACCATTACTATGTCCCACCGTCGCGGTGCGGCGGGGGACAAAAATGCATGGTGGGAGTTAGGAAATGTTATGAATCAGTATTGATGAACTGTTGTTTTATATGTAAAAATCAAAGAATGAAATGTTCTAAAAACAGTTTGCTGAATCTGAATCATTACATACATGTACATATACGAGGGTTGTCCGTAAAGTTCGTGGACAATCTTAATAAAAATTGCTAATAAGCGAGAATGTATATGAAAATAATATTTTTTTTACAATGTGTTTTAATGCAAAAGTATGCAAAATATCATCACAATCAGAGCACTTTTAATTACTTTTCTGTCGAAACAAAACAGACTAATGTTATACACGCGGAGCACAAACATGTAAAATGTTGACGTTTTCTGACGTGCTAATCTTTGGGTTTAATATTTTATAATAAACTTGCAATTCAACAAATTCGGAATTATTGCAGTTTTTGTCTTTAAAATATTAAGGGCATTTGATATAATTTCTTGTACAGAAAAGTTATCAATTTTGAACAACTTGCAAACTTCAATGACTGATAGTCGGAAATCATGTTCATAACACCGGGGAACTTACACAGTTTGAGATATGTTGTACATATTTTATTGTCCATTTGATTTCTATAAATCTCCAGAAAAAAATTCTTAAAATTTTATTTCATAAAATTTTTCCAATTTTTCTTGCAAAATATGTTTATATTATATATACAAACTCTGACAGCAAATTTTGTAATTTTTTATCCGAAATTAAAGAAGTTACCCATTGGGTGTCTATGTTAATTTTATTTTTTTAAGCTAACAATATTGGAGGGGTGAGTTCGATTGATGTAACTTACTTCTCTGTAAACAAAAACAGACAAACATGTGGCTTGATGTAACATTAAAAAACCATGTGACATGATAATTTACATGTCAATTAGAATTAAACTGGTCAATCCAGTTATGTTTATCAGTACTGAGAAGCAATGGGGAAACCTTCAATGTTGTTTATTTCTTATGAAATGCAATGTCTTAAATTAATCTATCAGTACTTTTCTTAGCATTACAATATAAAAATATTTAAAAAAATAGAAGATTAAAAAACGACCCCTCCAAAAAGGCAAAAAAAAACAGTAACAAATAAAACAAAATCCAGGGAGACTTGAAGCCTTCGTGAAACGGGGTGAATTAAAACAAAACCTCTAGACTTATTTCACTTGTACAAAAGCATGTTAAATATTTATCTGTTAGGTAAACTAATATATTTTTTTAATATTTCAATATTTTTATATATGTATATATTGCATGACGACGACTATAAATAAAGTTTACTTACATATTTACTTACTAATATATTTACAGTTTGTTTTATTTCTTTGTTTGTTTTGCAATTGCAAAGGAAAAGAAGCCATATCAATGATACAAACATGTACCATGTTCAAAGCGCATAAATAGACAGTCAGGTACAATGTATGTTCAAACCATTGTTATTCAAATTTTTGTCCAGTGTCAACCTTGTCTGACTAGATTTCACCTATCTAACATGTAAATTATTTGGTCACATGGTTAAGTGGTATTTACATTAAAGCACATGTTTGTCTGTTTTTGTTTACAGAGGAAGTAAGTTACATCAATCGAACTCACCCCTCCAATATTGTTAGCTTAAAAAAATAAAATTAACATAGACACCCAATGGGTAACTTCTTTAATTTCGGATAAAAAATTACAAAATTTGCTGTCAGAGTTCGTATATATAATATAAACATATTTTGCAAGAAAAATGGGAAAACTTTTATGAAATAAAATTTTAAGAATTTTTTTCTGGAGATTTATAGAAATCAAATGGACAATATCCATTCTTTAAACTGGTTCTTGTATCTAAAAATCTCTGTACCACTTCAATCGTAATGCAAAACACACTTTGCCATGCCCTTTCTAAATATTTCGGGAATATGTTGGTATTTGTGGGCGTTTCCCGATGTCTGAGCGAAACTAGAGTCACGTCACTGCTCCGCGTTATCGAAAAACGTCAGGTTTTCTAGAATTTCTGATTTTGCCGTGAGACATTAAAACCTCTGATAATTTGTCATTTCAAATCTTTAGATGTTGAAATTTTGCAGTTTTGATGTTCGATATAATATAAATATTGCAATGTTATTTTCATTTCACTATTCACTGAATCGTATGAAATACCTACAAAATAATAAATATTAGACACTACGTTTGACATGTAATATTCGTGTTGCTCCGGGTCACTATTCCGGGGCTTTTTACAAAGACACATTTACAATTTTGCAGGCATAATTGGATCAACTTTTATATATCCAAATTCATATAAGCTTAAGGCTTACGAATATGCAAAATATAAATATATATAACGATGCTTTTCTTTTTATTTATCCTTGTCCACGAACTTTACGGACAACCCTCGTACATGTATTACAATGGAATAAACGGCTAAACTTCACAAAGAGGTGTAATTTCTCTGATGATCCATTTTATAAGGTCAATACACTATAAGGCCTAAAAAAAAATTCTGTGTTTCCGGTAACCCGACCGACCCTATTTCATACCCCTCGACCCTAATTTTTTTAATTTGCTCTTCAAGAAAATAAACTATAGGCTCAGAGACTGAGCCTGTATAGCTCACATGACAAAATGCTTCTATGCCATGCATGACCAAAAATGAAGTTTTCTTTTACCAATGGGGTTTAATGTTAAGCTATGTTCTCCATTAGCACCCATGTTTTTTGTATGATCCTATTGAAATGTGTAATTTTTGAAGAGGACTTTCTATCAATTTAGTTGAATTTGCTTAAGTAGTTTCAGAGATGATGAAAATGATGGTTTTTTCATACCGGGCTCTAATGTTAAACTATCTACTGTACTGGAGGCCATGTTTTTTGTCGGATCTAAATGAAATGAGAAATTTTTGTAAACTAACTTTCATACATCATTTCTGTCAAGTTTGGTTGAATTTGCTTCAGTAAGATCAAAATGTGATTTTCCCTTTGGGTTCAATGTTAAACCTAAATTCTGCACTGGTGGCCTTGTTTTCAATTGGATTAGAGTGAAATGTGCAATCTTGTTAAGGACCTTTAGTACATCATTTCTGTAAAGTTTGCTTGAATTTGCTTCAGTGGTTTCAGAGGAGAAGATGAAAATGTGATTTTTCTCATAGGGTACAATGTTAAACCTAAGTTCCGTGCTGGCAGCCATGGTTTTTATCGCATCAGAATGAAATGAGAATTCTTTGTAAAGGACCTTCCATAGATCATTACTGTAAAGTTTGGTTGAATTTGCTTCAGTGGTTTCAGAGGAGAAGATGAAAATGTGATTTTTTCCAAAGGGTCCAATGTTAAACCTATGTTCTGGCCTGGCAGCCATGTTTTTCATTAGATCATAACGAAATGAGCAATCTTTGTAAAGGACCTTCCATACATCATTCCTCTTAAGTTTGGTTGAATTTGCTTCAGTGGTTCCAGAGGAGAAGATAAAAACGTGATTTTCCCATAGGGTCTAATGTTAAACTATGTTCCATGCTGGCGGCCATGTATTTCATCAGTTTAGAACGAAATGAGCAATTTTCATGAAAGACCTTAAGTACATCATTCCTGTGAAGTTTGGTTGAATTTGCTTCAGCGGTTTCAGAGGAGAAGATGAAAATGTGATTTTCCCATAGGGTCCAATGTTAAACCCAAGTTCTGTGCTGATGGCCATGTTTTCTACAGGATCAGAACGAAATGAGCAATTGTTACAAAGGACCTTCCATACATCGTTCCTATTAAGTTTGTTTGAATTTGCTTCAGTGGTTTCAGAGGAGAAGATGAAAATGTAATTTTCCAATAGGGTCTAATGTTAAACTAAGTTCCATGCTGGCGGCCATGTTTTTTTATCTGATCCAAAGGAAATGAGCAATCTTTGTTAATGACCTTTAGTATACCATTCCTGTAAAGTTTGGTTGAATTTGCTTCAGCGTTTTCTGAGGAGAAGATGAATATGTGATTTTTCCCATAGGGTCCTATGTTTAACCTAAGTTCGACGCTGGCAGCCATGTTTTTTATCGGATCGGAATAAAATGAGCAATCTTTGTAAAGGACCTTCCATACATCATTGCCGTAAAGTTTGGTTGAATTTGCTACAGTGGTTTCAGTGGAGAAGAGGAAAATGTGAAAAGTTAATGGACGGATGTCAGAAGACAGACGATGGACGCCAAGTGATAGCAGTAGCTCACACTGACCCGTTGGGTCAGGTGAGCTAAAAAGTGGCATCAACCGACCGACCCGGTTTTCGTTTACAGGTTTCCACGATATTACGCTATTAGATCTATTTAAACAGATAATTCTTTCAAGAAGCAACTGTCCTTCAAACGTACTTTGGAGGTTAAAATCCATGAAAATCGCCGAAGATTACTTCAAAACAATGTGACAGGTGACATTTCGGGTTTATAAAAGTAATTGCTGATCTGATCGGAAAAATCACCTTTATTTTCCGGATCGGGTTGGCAATGTACCAAATAAAAAAAAAAATAACTTACAGATAATGTGTCTGTAAGACACGGATGCCCCGCCAAAAGATTTATTGCAAAGGATAACCTCATATTAAAATGTAGGTCAAAGCTATTTAATTGTCATTAATTTGGGTAGTGCTCATCAAGGCAAATAATTTGATGACATATTATTGTCCTTTAATGTGTAGTTGTTGAGAAATGGACTTTAACTCAAAACTTAACCAAAGTCACTGAAGCGTAAAATTTAGGTCAAAGCCATCCTATTGTCAATGATTTGGGTAGTAATCATCAAGGCAATAACTTTGATGAAATATCATTGTCCTATGATGTGAAGTTGTTGAGAAATGGACTTAAACGTAAAACTTAACAAAAGTCACTGAAGAGTAAAATGTAGATCAAAGCTACCTTATTGTCAATGATTTGGGTAGTACTCATCAAAGCAATCACTTTGATGAAATATCATTGTCCTATAATGTGTAGACGTTGAAGAATGGACTTAAACGCAAAACTTAACTAAAGTCACCGAAGCGTAAAATGAAGGTCAAAGCCACCTGATTGTCAATGATTTGGGTAGTGCTCATCAAGCCAATTAATTTGATGACATATCATTGTCCTATAATGTGTAGTTGTTGAGAAATGGACTTGAACGCAAAACTTAACCAAAGTCACTGAAGCGTAAAATATAGGTCGAAGTCACCTCATTAACAAAGATTCGGGTAGTACTCATCAAGGGAATTAATTTGATGAAATATCATTGTCCTATAATGTGTAGTCGTTGAGAAATGGACTTTAACGCAAAACTTAACCAAAGTCACTGAAGCATAAAATGTAGGTCAAAGATACCTACTTGTCACAGATTTGGGTAGCACTCATAAAGGAAATTAATTTGATGAAACATCATTGTCCTACAATGTGTAGTTGTTGAGAAATAGACTTAAACATAAAACTGAACTCAAGGGTAACACTATATGCCCCTTCCACATTCGTGGGCGTGGCATAAAAATTTTAAAAGTTCTGACCTACCGGCCCCAATTTTTTTCAGTATGTTACCAGAAACACAGATTTTTTTTTAGGCCTAATGTAATCTTATAACCTCAGGAAAATTGAATAACTGTCATCCATCTTATAAATAAACGTATCAAATTTAATAAATCAATATATTATTATGCAATAGAGGTCAACAAACCCTTATACAAGTCAAATGTTCATTTATGATTTTTTATCGGTAATTTGTATGAGTTTCCTTTGATCTCACGAGGCAAATATTTTTCAGTATTTGCTACTGCCAGAATATGAAAAAATATTGGCAAAAAGTATCTTAGGCCACGCCTTCTTTGTCAATCAGAATCAATGAAACAAAGAAATATACATCTTTCAGAGACTCTTACCGGATCGTACAAATTCTTTAACTAATCAATACTAGTCAATTTCATGATTTGTTGAAAATTAACATTCAATTTCAAAATTTGTTTTATTAAATGATTTTAAGTTAATTACCGATAAAAAGAATAATAGTTTTGTTTTTGATGCAAGAAATATTGACTCCAATAATGGACTCCCCCACAAGGGGCTGGTCCATTATTGTTTGCCAATATTTCTAGTATCAAAAACAAAACTTCCATTATTCTATATATAATTCCAATTATAAATGAAATGCCCAATATCATTTGTTAACATCACAGAAAAACATGGAAGTTATTTTTCCAATTAATGCCTCTTGCCCATAAATACACTCCAAGGTTAAAAAGTGCAGTATATGGTGACGTCAAATTCGGTATTAACATTGTTTAAAGTGCAAAGAATTGGAATTATAAGAAATAAAAGTACTTTTTGAGCAGTTTATGGATGTACAGATGCAGATTTTCACTCACAAACTTTACATAAAATCCTTTGGATTTTATTCAGTTTGTGAGTGAGGCAGTCATCTTTACATATGGATAAACCAGGCCTCTACAATAACTTTTTTTCAAAATTGTCCCTTCGGACAAGTACCTCTGAAGATTTACTTGTCCGAATGAAATTATCACTTGTCCGAAATATTTGACTGAAAATCCAAAAAGAGTATCACATAAAAAAATCAAAGAAATAAAAGTGTATTGGTTATTTAATAGAAATGATACATACTGACAAAGGCTTATGTAGTTTATAGAAAAAAGAGTACATTAAACTGAAGACAAAACAAGTAGAAAATTTTCTAGTTGTACCTGAGTATTCTGAAATAGATTAGTATGCAAGTATGTACATATTTTTTGAAAATCTGGTATTCCACATTAATAGACACTAGACATTACTGTAAAAGTTGGTTTATGAAAAGACTTGTCAGACTTGATTGGGTTAACAAATATTCTTTGAAATATAAAAAGTAACAAAAAATGCTAGAATGGGGATTTATACATGTTTAATGGGGACTTGTCTATAGATGTTTCTTCATTCAGTCTTCCTATTACACAGATTTCATTCATAAGATCATGATATTAACTTTGCACTTATACTGTTTCCTCTTGCATTTAATTTCTTTAAATAAATTCAAAAAAAAATCTTGTAAATGTGCCTGATAGTTTAAAGTAATATCAAATTGTTCTGTGGATGTCAATACATTGTAATATGTACTGGTATGAGTATGTTTCTTTATTCAAATTTCGTTTCGCTTAAGAATCCGTATTTTTATTTCGTTTCGTCTAACGATCGGTATTATCAAAATGGCTGACACGAGTGAAAACGTAAATGTTTACGTTGAAATCGGTCAATATTTTCGTTCTTCGTTTAATAGTTCATCATAAAAAACAAGAGGCTCTCAAGAGCCTGTATCGCTCACCTGGACCATGGCCAATACATAACTTCAATTCAACTTATATGTTAAAGGGTCTCATTTTCAAACTATGTAACTAAATATATTATATGATCCAACTTAAATTAAACTATTTTCCCTATTGCATGCCATCTTGGATAAGGGATGGATCTGCAGGACACAATTTTAAAGAAAATTAAGTATTGTGCCAAAGTTTATTTCCAACTGGCCAAATGGTTTTAAAGAAGAAGATCTTTGAATGTACTCCTATATTAAACTTTGTTTCCCATTGGTAGCCAATTTGCATAAGGTGCAGACTTGAAGGACATCTGTTTTGAAGGGGACCATCTAAGATACATTAATGTGACTAGCCAAGTTGTTTCAGATAAAAAATTCTTTGTATGCTCTTTCCATACAGTCGAGTAATAAATTAAGTTCCCTGCAGATGGCCATGTTGGATGACATTTAGGCATAAAAGTCACAATACATATATATATTATAGTCAGCACCTCAAAAGCATCATAAATGCCAAGTTCCGTTCAAATCCATTCATGTTAATTTCATTTCATGTTAATTTCATCAACTGCTCATTAAAGGCTTTAATTTCAAATACTTTTTATAATAATAAGCAGTCTATGAAGCTGATGATCTACTTCAATATACATGTCAACAGAATTCATAGTGATTCACCACGAAAGTCGAGGGATTATACACAATATGTTTATATAGGCAAATCATTATAACATCAAATAAGGTAAAGATTAAGAAAGTATTTTTGCAAAAAATTGCAGAAATTTGCACAAAAACACTGTTTTTGCTCTAAATTATGGAAGAAATAATTTTTTTAATGAAGTGATTGTAGGGAATTTCTCTAAAGCTTAAAAGAGAAATGTTAACTAAAGAAGATTTGAACACAGAATTTAAAGGGAAATAACCCATAACCATATGGCATTGGAAAAAAAAAGAAGTGAAAAACGGCCAATAAATCATACACAGGCCCTTGGATTTTCTTCAAAATTTCAGAGTATGTAGATCTTGATATGCTGAACATTTTTTTAATTTACACTTCACCTCTATCTGTTACAGTTTTTGAAATGAAAAATAAAAAATGCACAAATTTTGAAAAATTTACGGAAAAAGGGCTATAACTCTCAGACGGGTTTTCCAATTTTCTTCAAAATTGCAGAGCAGATAGATCTCGGCATTCTGAACAATTTTACTCCATGTCAGATTTTTGATATTTGCATCGGTTTTTGAGTTATTTGCTAAAAACTGCAATTTACCCCTAGGTTCTATTTTTAGCACCGGTGGCCATGTTTTTCATCGGATCATAATAAAATGAGGATCGGTTGTACAGGACATGTCATAGATGATTACTATAAAGTTTCAAACCAATCCCTCCAGTAGTTTTAGAGGAGAAGATTTTTGAAAGTGAGTTAACGACGGACAGACAGACGACGGACGACGGACACCGGACGACGGACGGACGACGGACGCAAAGTGATGGCAAAAGCTCACCCTGGCATAGCCAGGTGAGCTAAAAATGTTTTTAGAGGAATCTAAATGAATTTTCTCATTATGCATCATTATGGCTGATTTGAAATCCTAGTTTGACAAAATTTTTAACTTGTCCCGACGGACAAGTGACTTCTGAATTTCACTTGTCCGACAGACGTATCCACTTGTCCCGGGCAATCGGACAAACGGTATTGTCGAGGCCTGTAAAATAACAAAACATTAAGGTAGTTCGGGGGACTAAAAACAAAACGATAGATTTTTCTTATTTTTCTGTGATAGAAAGCTTAATTTATTCACTTCATAATTTTAATAAAAAATCAATGGGTCACCGAACTCTTTTTTCCCTGAGAGGCTTCCTAAAATAGCAAGATTTTGGCCTTTTTGATATAGTATATATAGGGAGAAAATTCAATTTTTGAAATTTTTGTATGAATAAACGATAGATTTTGGAGAAAATGTAGTAAAAAGTATCTTAAAGAAATCTCTTTGGAAATATGAAATGAAAACTAGGGGTCACGGACCATATTTTTGATAAAATCATGAAAATATGAATTTTCCCTTATTATTTCTTTAGAATTATCTCCCCTTAATAAATCAAGAATTTTTTTAAAAAGTGACATATTGTGTAAGCTAGCAGCATTAATGTTTCTTGTTTAATTTTTTCTATTATCAATAAACTACTCGAAATCATTTTACCAACATTTCAAAGGTAAATTCAAATTTTCATCAGATGCGCAAGATTGATGCGCAGTTTTAGACACCCGAACCACCTTACAATGTAAATGAACAATAATATATTAGCAGTTTTTGTCATCAGACAAAGATAATTAAGCAATAACAGTACATTATTTGAATAAATGGGCGTCAATCGTAGATCTGACGGTCAAAATACAGTTTACATGTGACGCGTAGCAAAGCATGTAAACGGATATTTTGACGCCCTCGTGTGTTCAAATAATGTACTGTTATTGCGATTCTAATGCAACAAATCAATTTCATGTTCTATTTTTAACTCGTGAATTTGTCACAATATTAGTAACCAGACCAAACAGGGAACCGCCTTTGTCACAGGTGTGTAGATGGTGGAATTGATGGTCAGTTTTGACCAATCAAAACCTTAGTTATATAAATGTTGCATTAGAATCTTGATTTACATAATGTGTCCCTTACCCATTCAAACTGCAGGAAAATAAATCAAATATCTAACTCTATATTACCATTTTCTTTGCTAGGTTTCCGTTTGGATGACTGGTCAAAACTGTCTCTACTGGTTCCTGGTTGGTCAAAAGAGCGTCTCCTGGCGGCTGCTAAAATACATATGAAGTGATGTAATAAAGTCAAACCATAAATTTAATAAATTTTTTTTAAAATGTTCAGCTTTTGTTACTTTTTTCCCTTCAGAAATTCTATGACAGTCACCATGATATCAATCAAAGATAGATATGAAATGTCAGTTTCACAAATTAGAACAGGCATTTTCAGGTAGATTCAAGTCTTCCCCGATTTGACATTACAGACATTTCCTGTTATCCATTTTATTTTATTTGACTATACCCAGGCTTAACCTACTGACAGTGTGACGGGTGCTTATACAGAGCAGGACATGCTTACCCTTTCGGAGCACATGATGTCACTCATTGTTAGTGCTTTAGTTTTGAGTGTTGCATATGTGTTCATGTGTGTTGTGGGTGTGTAGTGTCTTAAATTCCATCTTCTGAAGTTCTCTTTTTTGCCTTGTCTCTGGACTTTGATTTATGTAATCTTGTGCTTTGTTCCTTTGGTATTCTAACGACCTTAGGCCAAATAAAAAAATAGGTGTGGTTCCGGTCACCCCTCTGAAAAAAATAGGGTCGGTAGGTCGGGATTTTTTTTTATTTTATTTTTTATTTTTTTAAATCATATATAATACTTAACATGTAAATGCATTGTAACCTATGATATAAAACCATATATTATACCCACATTTTTACCCTAAAAATGATTTAGAGATAGGGGCGTGGATACTTAAGGATTTGTCCAAGTTCCCAGATGATCGATTCAAGCCAAACGATCGTTCTTAACACTATGTGACTTGATAAATACTATAGGTTGTTATGAAGTGGAACATTCCTAACAGTTATAAAGAGAAGGTTATTTCCACCAAAATTTATATTTTCATATCATAATCTCGAATATTTCATTAGCCGCCGTAACTTTTGAGGATGTCAACAAACCATGTGATCGGTAAAGTGTCGATATAGCTGACAATATGCTATTTATATCACATTGTTTTATTCACAACAGATGTAAAAGAAGAGGTCTAAGTCTCCTTTAAATTTATCCCGCAACAGTTTAATAGGCTTTGAAGCCTCTGAAATATTAAATAACATGTGAAATAAATACGGATACGACAGTCCGCGCCGAACTCGTTCCGAATTTATGATTAAACGAAAACTTCCTGGTGGGAAATAACTTCAATTTTCGCGGCGTTTGAGCTCGTTTCTCATCAAATACTTCATAAAAAGGTTTCAATAAAGTAAATAATTGATAAACTATGATAATACCGATTTACAGTTTCAAAATAACTACGATCTTGCCGCTGATCTCTACTTATACTTTGTCAGTCAAAAGTGGCCATAAAAACTAGGGTCGGTCGTTTTATTTCTATTTTTTTTTACTTTTTGAGTGAAAAAAAAGTCTAGGGTCGGCAGGAAAAAATAGGGTCGGTCGGGTGACCGGAACCACACCTATTTTTTTATTTGGCCTTATCCTGAAGTTACTGTACGGGTCCACTTTAAAATTTGATACTGGTGATTGTTTTCTCTGTGATATAGACACTTGTTTTCTCTGTGATATAGACACTGAATTTTCTATGAGAATCAACAAAAATGTGATTCATAGTTACATTTTTTCTTCCTCTAAACCTTGAATTACTTGGAAAAATATCAAATCAAGCCATATAAAATTGAATTCTCTTATTCTCAGACAGTCTAACCATCTACAAAAACTGGCTGCTGAAAATCTGTTGTTTTTCCGGAAAAAATTGAAGTAGTCCTGAATATAAATAGTCATAATATTAAAATATGAAAATGTGGCACCAGTTGACCACTTTAAAGCCTCTACCTGAATCAGACGATTAATAAAAGCTTCCTCCTGCATAGACATAAACAAACTAAATGGCTTCTTGTGAGCATTGGCAGAACAAATCATTTTAGAGGGGTGGAAGGACCTTTTACGGGATGCCAGGATCAGCCATTCGGGATTAGCGCTTAACGGGATTCGGGATTTGCATTATCATTTTTCGGGAATCGGGACTTAATATTTTATTTTCTCTGGAATACGGGATTTGACAGTTATTTCCTCAGGAATGCGGGACCATAACCCCTCTTACCCACCCTCATTTTACTGTAAACAAGGAAAGTTTCACTGCAGTTTTATTTTTAGCATTTTACTGTAAACAAGGAAAGTTTCACTGCAGTTTTATTTTTAGCATTCAGGTATGAAGTGCCAAAATAAAACTGTCACCGATGTTCTTATGCATTTAGGTGATAAAGTAACTTTCTCTAATTCTTGTTCAAAATAAATACTTCCCAAATGATGTTAGATGAACTTAATAATCAACATGTTTAGACATTGATCTCACTTGCTGATTGGTTGTCTCGTGTCAGTTTCAAGTAATAGTGCAACCGGATGTTGATGAAATTTACACCTGCATCATTGTCTAGCGAATTGATTTTTACATTTTATGACTAAGATAACTCAATTTATTGATAATATGACATTTTTTATCAAAAATATTACACCCAACACCCCTTTCAATCAAAGGCCCAATGATACACATAGCAACGATGATAACAACAAAATGGCAGCATACTTGAGACTGGAGACTAGGGAGATCGCTTTACGTCAAATAAATTGAGTAGGAATTAGAGAAAAATCTCTAACATTGTTTTCCGGTTTATTATGATAATTTCTCACATCTCGATAGTTAAATTTTCACATTTTAAAGTTCTCTGATAAACCTCTAACTTTAAAATGTGAAAATTTAACTATCTCGATGTGAGAAATATACGTAATAAACTGGAAACAATGTTAGAGACTATATTTAACAACAACCACAAATTCAAGACTGTGTGAAATGAAAATCAATGTGAAATCCACAAAAAAAGGTGGCACAAAATTTCCCCAGTTTACAGCATGCACACTTCTAACAGACAAATCAAATCATACAGTTAAGTAGTGGTAAAATGAAAAATTACTGTGAATCTACAAGAAAGAACAAGGAAGTATAATAATAGTATGTGGTAAAATGCAAAATTACTGTAAATACTACATGTAAAAGAAAGAGGATGCATAGTACATAGAATACCAACATTTGAGTCTATACTATAATAATGAATTCAACAGATAGAACCATGAAATTCTGTTTACAATTCTGGGGCTTAGATACGAAGTTTTCATAAGGGCTGTTCCAGAAAAAATTGTAGGGGGGGGGGGGGGGTCGGAAGGCACTTTAATTATAATTTGATGGATTGTGGGTATATTGGAGACTTGTACTGAAGAAACACAAAGAAAAAATAATTAAAATTTTATGCATGGTGGGTCCTTTTTAAAAGTGCCTTCCGACCCCCCAATACAATTAATTCTGGAAAAGCCCTTAAAATACAAAATGTAACTGATGCAAGCAATCTGTCAAGTAAAATTTGTAAAAACAATTAAGTAAGAATGTTGGCCCAAATTTTTTGGAGAATACTCCTTTAACAAGGGTGAATTAGAATATAGTTCTATCACCTTTAACCTGGATATACCATTATGTCAAACTTGTCTAACAGCTGTAGGTGATAGACTATATTCTTTATTTTCATTCACTCCCATTAAAAGAGTATACACAATTTTTTTTTTTTTTGATTTTATGTATTTATTTGGTTTTCGATTTCTGACAGCTACCTAAATCCATTTTTGTGCATTTTATTTAGTATACAGTCTTCAGCTATTTTGCAACATATATTTCAATATGTCTAATATTTAAACACTTTTGATTTAAGTATTTGGAAATATAAACAAGAAAACTTAAAACTTCCTCAAAGGCCTATGAAACTGATAAACAAGACATTTTGACAAAGTCTTTATAATTCGCTAACTTCATAATTAAAAATAGCTTCAAATTTCCCCTAGCAAATAAATAAAGACGCAAATTGCCTATTTCTTACTTTGCTCTATTTTTTGAGGCAAATTTTACGTTTCAAAAAGGGAATTTTTGCACAACATTAATGTAATCTTAGCCTTATCAAATCATGGTATATATATATTTCTCTAATGATATGTCAAGTTTAAGCCAGTTTTGACCCGTTGGATAAATTTTCTTGAATAAAGCCCTGTGCTATTTCCTGCCAAATCTATTCAGAATACAGTTCTCGGTGTTTATCATTGATCATTAGAGAAAAAGATTACACCACTTTATGCCGATTATTACCATATTTCATCCACTCTCGCTAGTTAAATTTAAAAATTTTAAAAATGCTTGGCAAGCCTCGCAATTATTATTTTAAAATTTAACTATCTCTAGTGGATAAAATATGGTAATGGATGGGATCTTGTGGTGTAATCTCTATATATAAATATATATTACAAACAAAACTTAATTTCTTGAAACAATTGATAATATACCTTTTGTTTCAACTGGTTTTCCAAACAACATCTTTTTTGAACTTCCTTTTTGTTTTTCTCCACTATCATCATGATCTAAAAATAGAATCATCATTGGTGAGTAAGACATAGCTATGAATAGAATATATAACCAATTTTGAAAAATAAAAATCTAAAAAGAAATAAAAAATATTGATTTTTTTTGGTATGAGCCTTCTGACAAGTGGAAAGTGGATGGGCTTAATAGATTTATGCCAATATTTTTTCCATATTCATACAGTAGCAAATACAGAAAATATTAGCTCTCTGAGATCAAAGGAAACTTAATACAATTTGTTTTCTCCAGTTCAATGGCTTAAAGAATCAAGCACACGGACTCTCAATTTTTCTTTCATGAATGTCTTCTATAGGTCAAATTATAAAATCTGACAAGTTTTCATAAAATTCTCTATATTACCACCTAGCTTTTAGACAAGAAATAGTCTTGATGATAAATTAAGGGAAAATCCAGAGAATTCCATTTTCTGTCAATTTTTTAATGTCTTCTATTTTTCGTTAAAAGCACACGGATCTGTATATTTCTTTTTATTTAAGTCTACAATGCTTAGTCAATTTAAATAGGTTTTAAGAAATTCTTAATATAAACATCAGGAGTGAACCTCCTTAAGATGTATAAAAGAAATTATGAAAAAATTAAACCACTTTCGGAAACAAAACCTTTTAAATGAATAAAACCAGGAGTCCAAAAGTCTGTAAGAACTGCCATAATATGACCATGATATCAAGCAAATATGCTGAAAATGTAAATCCAATTCTCACCTTTATTTATAGGTTTTCCAAAAAGACCTACAGTTGATGCAGAAGATGTGGTACCAGAAAACAATGGATTCTTTCCTTCAGAAACCTTACTGGCACCTGCAGAATTGTTTTACATATATAAAACTAAAATTTTGTAGATAAACATGTACATGTACAAATTCACAAGTAAAAAAAGAAATCTGTTATTAAATGCCGTATATACTCGATTACAAGTCGTAAATTTGGGAGCTAAAATTCATTTCCAGAGAAGAGATCCGACTTATAAGAGTAACCGAGAACCAAGGAGGAAAGTCAAGAACATAAAATGTCCGGTAGACACATACAATGATGATACAGTTTGCCAGTATTCTACAATCATCTGGGTGTATTGAGACATTATTCATTACTTTTAATAAAAGAAATAAGCATTTTTGAGTTGTTTTCTTAGTAAACTGCTAAATTCACGATGTTTTCATTTCAGCATCGTGGAGGTACTTTTTGTGTATTTACGTTTCACTATTTGTGTACTATGTTGATTTCACTAATTACTGAAAACCGACTAAAACTAACACCCTTTCTTCTGGGAGTGTAATATCGTATCTTACGTGACTATTCCAATGCTGTTTATTCTTTTTTTAACATTTAGTCCATATAATAGACATAATTTATATTTTAATTCTAATATAAGACCAGCTATAAAAAATTTTAATATTGAACACATACTTTTGATCTTATTTCGTTTATCATATTTTGGGGATTTTGGTCGTACCATATAAGTAAACAAACTTCAGTTATTCCCCCTTAATATGATGTCTTGGCCATAAAAAAGGAAGAAAGCTGCTTTTAGCACATATAAAATGCTTCACATGCAGCATTTATCTCATGTAGAAGATGCAGCATTTATCTCACTCATGTAGAAGATATTCTTTTATTCCAATGTACGCAATTTGATAAATTATAGCGATTTCATGTTTTGGTACACAACTTGACAACAATCTCCGACCGACTTATAATCGTGATCAACCCTAAATACAAAGTCTTTCTTCACAAAAAGACCTTCAGACTTATAATTGAACCGACTTATAATCGAAAATATATGGTACATAGCATCTTTAAACCCTAGTTCTTTTTTCTTTCATTTTCATAAAAAAGGTTCAAAATTGGTTGGCTATTTTGTGAATTCCATATCCATCAGATGATGAGTATGGTTAAAAAAATGTTTTTTTTTAAAAACTAGAGCTGTCGCCGAATGGCAACCAATGATGCCCCCACTCATTGAACCCTGAATCAATAGGGAAAGTTCAAATTTAAGCATGTGTTGACACAATACAGGTGTTGACAAAGTACAAGTATGGACACAATGATACCTCTCCTTTTTCCAAAATACATAAAAGGGAAGTTCTAAGCCCAAAAATCAATTATATGGGTGCTAGGTAATCTTCCTGTGAAGTTTCATCCATTTTAAGGCACTTTAAATTTTCCCGCCTTTTTCCAGTTTCCGTAGCAACGGCAGCCATTCTGAAAATTCTGAGACCCAAAATCATTTCTATGGGTGCAAGGCATCCTTCTTGTATAGTTTCACCAAATTTGAAGCACTTTGAATTTTCCCGCCTTTTTTTTCAGTTTCGGCAACGGTGGCCATTTTGAATATTCCAAAAGATATGTGTGTGCACATCTACTTAATTGTAAGTTAGATTCCTTTGAATTAGTTGGAATCTGTTTGCAAACGTTCTAAAAAACATGAATAGTTGTGTTTTTCATTTGTATGGACGGACGAACGAATGCACAAACGAACAAACGAACAGACGGACGGACGGACGGACAAGGGTAAAACAATATGCCCCCCCGACTCGTCGCGGGGCATGAAAAAATTCCAATGAATATCAATGAAACAGAACTTTCAGACATGTTAATCATTTAAAGGCCACCCAATGTCACTCTCAGTTTTTAAGACAATACACATTATTAACTTATAGTTACATTTTTTCATATGAAACGGCTTTAATTATTTTCATGAATATTTTGAAGTCAGGTGGAACAGTTAACCGATTTCCGGACGAACTGTTCCATGCACAAATAATTGCGCAGTGCAACGTCATTCAAATCTTACCTGTGCAGAAATTTTTTTTGATATGGATTTTTTTATTGTTTATATAAGTTAATAAAACAATTATTTTATTCCCTGTTTCAGGAAATAGGAAAACTGTTGTCCCTCTATGATGGAAATGACTTGCAAACTGTTGCAGGTCTCTGGACTCAGGCAACAGTTCACAAATCATTTCCATCACCTGTTTCCTTCAAGTGCATGAAATAACTGTATACTGTCACATTGTAAGTGCCTTACTTTTGAATGTTACTTTTGTGATTTGCTGATGCCTGATGTCTTCAGATCTTCCATTATCTGATTTACTTCCTTTTGCCATGTCCATGGACTCTGACTTGTTTAATTTACATACCATACAGAACACGCAGAAAGAGACTTGCCATGATAAATAACTGTGGTAGACATATAACTCTATATTTTCAAATGAATATATCTTTCTTCCAGATTGATCTATCGGAAAAATTTCTTTTGTATGTCAATTGGTCCATTACACCACTTTTTATCCAAATGAAGATATGTTGATAGATCAAACAGGAAATAAAATATACACATTTCACTAAGCAGAGTGATCCATTTTTATTACAGTAAGTTCCTGGCTGTACTGTATATTTTATTCCATATGTATTCTGCTGCTTTCATTCAATCATATCTTTATATAAAAATATAATGCTTTTGAACTTTAATTGAGGGGACAATATAAAAATTCTTTTTGCATTCATTTTCTACTCACCTCCAAACACAGTGCCTGGAGATGTGACAGGATTTAATACAGTACTAGGTGGACTAAGTTCAGTAATCTGTGGTTTAATTTTCAGTTCTGGTTTCCCAAATAAATTTCTACTGGAATCGAACTTCTGCTCACCAGCTCCTAATATAGATGAACTTCCTCCCGCTTGACCATCTGCTATTTGTACGAAGAAACGGCGAAAATTATATTACAATACATGTTTACGACATATTTCGCTTTTTCTATTACAGTACCTACTTAATCAAGTTCTAAAGATAGCAGTATAAACTGGATGAAGCCACTTAATATTCTAGACAAGCCACAAAATAAAACTATAAGTTCTAAAAGTTTCATATTTTGTTTTTCTTGAATTTCCTTTGTGCAGTTACGCTAAAACATTTGGTTTATTGAGAATAAACCAAATTATTTTGACCAATCAGGTAAAAGTCTTATTTAATGAGATTTTAATTAAAACTGGTAGCAGGATAAGCCTGAAAATAAAGGATTTGAATGTGCTTCAACACCAAGTAACAGTCTGAGAGTATCCCATTAGGAAAATCATTATTATAGGAATAAAAGTAATTTTGGAGGAGTTTATATAATTATCGATGTGTAAAAGCGGCCGACTCACTCACAAACTAAATAAAGTCCGAAGGACTTTATGTAAAGTTTGTGAGTGAAAGGCTGCGTTTACACATCCATAAACTCCTCCAAAATTACTTTTATTTCTTACAATTCCAATCCTTTGAAATTAAATCAATGTTTTCACTGAATTTGACGTCACCATACACTGCACTATTTTCCTCGGAGCGTATTAATGGGCAAGAAACGTTTATCGAGAAAATAACTTCGTTGTTGTTCGTTACGTTGACCAATGAAATTAGACGTTGCAACATCAATTGGAATTATGTTTAGGACTAAGTTTGACAGACATAGTGGCATTGTTCCATTTCTTTGTTTTTATTTTTCTTTACTACAGTTGGAACTTCAATGGCTTGATCTTGAACACCCTTCTAGCATGATCTGTTTGCATCTGTCCCTTGGATGTTTGAGCAATCAGTATTTCACTGTGTTATTTTTCTTAGAAACAATACCTGGCCTGTAAGTCTCGTACAATTTTGGAACTTCTGGGATCAAAACTTGTACCCGGAAGTTACATTTTAAACAAAGATATATGACGTTTCGAACAAACATTTGAACGTCATAATCCTAAGATGTCATGTTTTGGCGGGAAAGGTTGTCGAATTGCCTATTTATCGTGGATTCTCATGAGTCACATGACGAGACTTACAGACCCTATTTCGATTTCTCTGCCAATCTTCTTAGTTATGCCTGAATTGAATCAGTTGATACTTGGCACAAAGCTGGCACTACCATGAGAAGTTGTGCATAACAGTAACAAAAATTTTGACTTAGTTTTAACTCCTTGCACTTTTTGCATTGAAAAGTACCGGCTAATAATAATTTCAAAGTGTATAATTATAAAGGAAATCGAAATGATGTACATGTATAACCTTACTAACATGTTAGCAACAGGAAAGCTGATTTACTACAGCCAAAATTAGGATGTTGTGAATTCCTGTTCTTATATTAAGTCAACCTGCTCTCATTTTTTGTATCCCAATGACAAGAAATAATAATTTCCCAATAATAAATGGTACCTGATGTACTCTGTCTAGGAATGGATGCTCCAAATAATCCAGCAGAAGATGTGGATGTTGCTGTTCCACCAAACGATGATGACTGCTGTGCTGATGTTTGTCCTTGTAATCCAAATCCAATGGATTGGGCCACTGTTTGACCTAATACACCTGAAGATGAACTTGACTGTGTCCCTGTTTGTCCTGTCATTCCAGCAGCTGTTGAGGACTGAACACCAAATGAACCAGACCCAGGACCAAATCCTTTCCATCCTGTAGTGCTTTGGAAACTAGCTGTGGATGGTGAGAGGGTAGTCCCTGTGCCTTCTGATTTTGTTGATTGGACACCAAACACAGAAACCCCAAAAGTGGACTGAGTAGTTGTGGTACCAAAGCCAATAGATCCTTGTGAGACATTACCAAATCCAGTAGAAGTGGTCCCAGTGCCAAATCCACCAGCAGATGTGGTTGCACTGCCAAATCCACTTGAATGAGCTCCTGTTCCGAAAACACCACCAGATGTAGTCCCAGTACCAAATCCACCTCCAAATGTACTAGATGTAGTGCCAGTACTAAATCCCCCTCCAAATGTACTAGATGCTGTAACAGTACCAAAACCACTGCCAAATGTACTAGATGTAGTTCCTGTACCGAAACCACCCCCAAATGCACTAGGTGTGGTCCCAGTACCAAACCCACCACCAAATGTACTAGATGTTGTGCCAATACCAAACCCACCTCCAAACGTACTAGTAGAAGATGTTCCAGTAATTAATCCAACAGTTTTGCTTATGTTTCCAAAGAAACTTCCTTGGACAGATGTGCCAAAAGTGGCCCCTCCAAATGTACTGCTTGTTGTAGCAGATGTCCCAAATACACTTTGACCTGTCTGTGTACCAAAAGTCCCACCAGTTGCTCCACCAAACACTGAAGCAGTTGATGTTCCTCCAAACACTGAGGCAGTTGAGGTTCCTCCAAAAACTGATATAAAGAGAAACAAAATTTTGCATCATGTTGAATTAACATACTAAATAAAATAGCAAATTCTTTTATAAATATTTTGAAATCTGAATATGTTAAAATCATAAATGGTCAGTACGGATTCCTCTTTGCTTTATAGAGATGTGGTAAATGGGGGGGTGATTTAGAAATAAATTGTCAACTGCCGATCTAGTTGCCTTTCCACATTCAAAATTGAAGATATATAAAATTTTAAATAGACAAGTGGACAAATCAGCATCAAATTTAACTTGCCTTGCAAAGATTTTACTTGCCACAGGAGAGTGCTTAAATCGAACCCTGGATTGTCTTCATAGCATTTATTGTGTTCATTCCTTGACAAGGTTGACAAAGTAAAGAATGCCAGAAGTGGCATATACAGTATGTAATTAATAAATTTTGCACAACTATTCAAAAGAAGCTAATTATATGATTAGTACTTTTTGTGTGTGTGTGTTATGCTGTATGCTGCATACTGTAAACGTGGTTATTTTCGCCGGGGGTTAATTTTGCGAAGAGTCATACCCAAACCTTTCGCTTGGTTGTAATATTTTGATTTGATGTAAAACACTAGTTATTAAAAGTATTCGCGAGGGGTATATATTCGTGTAAAACTGCCAAACGCGAAATAAGCGAAAATTACCCCAACGCGAAAATTTCCTCGTTTACAGTATATCCCCTCAGTGTTCTCCCCAGGATTTTTCAAAAGAGTAGGGGTTAATTTTTAGCTTGACGCGTAGCCATACCTAGGCGTTATACTTTTGTCAGTTTTAACATTTTTAGTTACTTATAATGATAGTTATAATGAAATCTTACTTAAAATACAGAAGCATTATGCTTAGACTGTTTCTTTATTGTGTATTCAGCATGTGTACTTGAGCAAAAAAAGATTTTTTTTTTTAAAATCCAAAATTATTATCCACTTTGTTTTATTTTTTCATTCCAATTGAAACTACCTCTTCATATCAATATTTGAAATAACCAGATATCAGTGAGATGGTATCCATCTCTGTGGGCCCCGCTGCAAGAATGTGACTTAGAGGTCAAAGGTCAAAGTCAAGGGTCACCAACCATGGTATGCAATATGTCGCTGTGAGGTGATCTATTAACATGCCAAATACCAAAAGCCTATCTCAAATGCGAAATAAAGAGCTACGCCGAGCGCAGCATGATACGACCGCAGCTTGTAGTCCACTGAAATTTGAAAAAGTTTAATCGAAAGTGAGTATGGACATAGGAAAGAGCTTGACACAATAATAAGATGGACGCAATAAGGAGATTGACCCAGTTATTAGCTGGACACAAACTAGGGAAAATAAAAATTAGCCCTTATGACTCCTTATGATTCCTCTCTGACCATTTATAGCTCGGAAACGGTAAGAGCTATGCCCAATCCATTTACATGCTGCTGAAAGTTATATCAAGAGGTATCAAAAGAAAAAAATCCCATCGAAATGCAATGAAAAATAAAAATTTTAGGTAATCTGCAAATTTGCAGCTTAGGCCCCTGTGAACCCTTATAGTTCTGAAACGGTAAGAACTACCCCAAATCCGTTTCATGTTACTGAAAGCTTACACCAAGAGGAATCCAAAGAAAAAAATCCCATCAGAATCCGATGAAAAATAAAAACTTTGGGTTATCTGTAAATTTACGATTCTGGCCCCCTTCAGCCCCTCATAGCTTGGAAACGGTAAAAGTTACGAATGATCTGTTGACATACAACTGAAAGCTTACATCAACAGGAATCCAAAGAAAAAATCCCATCGATATCCGACGAAAAATAAAATTTTTAGGTTATTTGTAAATGTACGATTTTGGCCCCTTAAGGCCCTTATAGCTCATAAATGGTAAGAGCTACACCAAATCCGTTGACATAATACTGAAAGCTTATATCAAGAGGAATCCAAAGAAAAAAATCCCATCGAAATCCGATGAAAAATAAAAATTTTAGGTTATCTGTAAATTTACGATTTTGGCCCCCTTGGACCCCTCATAGTTGGGTAAGGAAACAAGTTACCAAGAATCTAATAGTAGAGTGCTATGATAATTTTTCATAAGGAATCCTTTGGAAAAAATTGCATCAAAATCAGACTAAAAATTTAACAAGTGTGGACCCAAATTGATGTCTCGCCCGTCCCTGCTTGATCACAAAATTGATTTGAAAACTCAAACTGCCTTAATCAGAAAACTTAACATGTTCACTAGACTGTGAAATTAGATTATCTGACAAAAGCAATATAGCAGACTGTCACATATCACCCAAAACCAAAATTCCAAATATTAACGACCTACCACTGATAGATACTGAAAAACCAAACATGTTCACTAGACCATGAAATTGAGGTCAAGGGTTAAAGCCAAATAGCAGGCTATCATCTTCCATCTAAGACAAACCCACATGCCAAATATTATTGAACTTACCTCTATAGATATACTAAGAAAGTTAACATGATCACTGGACCATGAAATTGAGGTCACAGACAAAAGCCATATAGCAGACTGTCATGTATTATGCAAGACCAACATATAAACCAAATATCATTGACCTACCACTTGTAGTTACTGAGAAAATGACCTAATCACAAAAACTTAACATGCTCACTAGACCGTGAAATTGAGGTCAAGGACAAAANGTAAGTCACTCAAGCGGAAAATATAGGTCAAAGTGACCTAATTTTGCCTGGATGCTGACCTACCATCAAAGATGAATGCACATGCAAGGATAGATGATCGTACCATGTACAGTGACTGAGATCTGAACTCGGACGTAAACTTGAATGTAAGTCACTCAAGCGGAAAATATAGGTCAAAGTGACCTAATTTTGC
>MJUU01072710.1:145093-159183 GCA_002080025.1 Modiolus philippinarum
GTAAGAGCTACGCCAAATCCGCTGACATATAACTGAAAGCTTACATAAAGAGGAATCAAAGAATAAAATCCCATCGAAATTCGATGAAAAATAAAAATTTTAGGTTGTCTGTAATTTTCAGCCCCTTTCAGCCCCTCATAGCTCCGAAATGGTAACAGATACACCAAATCTGTTTGACATACTGCTGAAAGCTTACATCAAGAGGAATCCAAAGAAAAAAATCCCATCGACATCCGACAAAAAAAAAATTTAGAATATCTGTAAATTTACAATTTTGGCCCCTTCAGCCCCTCATAGGTCGGAAACAGTAAGAGCTACGCCAAATCGGTTGGCATAGTGCTGAAAGCTTACATCAAGATGAATCCAAAGAAAAAAATCCCATCGAAATCCGATGAAAAATAAAATTTTTTGGTTATCTGTAAATTTACGATTTTGGCCCCCTTTGGCCCCTCATAGCTGGGTAAGGAAACAAGTTACCAAAAATCTAATAGTAGAGCGCTACGATAATTTTTCATTAGGAATCCTTTAGAAAAAATTGCATCAAAATCGGACTAAAAATAAAAAAATGAAATTTTTGAAATTCGCTCCTTTTGGGCCCCATTTATCTTGTGAATGGTACATGCCACGTGAAATCTGTTGGCATACTCCAGATTGGAAATTTTCTAAGGAGTTTACTGAAAGAAACCCCATCAAAATCCGATAAATAATAAAGAATCTACAGTCAAATATGTGAAAACGACCAATTTAACCCCTTTTGGCCCTTTTTTCTAAAACGGGCGGGGCCAGGAACATAAAATTATAGCCCGGGCTAAAGCATGTGCCAAGAAACATCATACTAAAATTTGAAATTGATCTGTTCACTGGAACCAAAATTATGCTGGCCACAGACACAAAAATACCCAATTTTACCCCTTGTTGGCCCCTTTCTCTGAAACGGGTGGGGCCATAAACCTGAAATTAAAACCCGGGATAGCCATTATGGCAAGAAACCACATACTGAAATTTGAAGATGATCCGTCCACTAGAAACAAAGTTATGCTGGCCACAGACGCCGACACCGAGGACTGCGCCATAACATAATACGACCGCAAAATTTTTGCGGTCATATAAAAAAGTTATAGCCCAGACAGGAATTTGTCATTGAAAAAGCATGAATGTGACCCTGAAGTCAAAGGTCAAGGTCAAGGGTCACCAACCAAGGTACGCGACACGTCGCCTTGAGGTGATCTATCCACATGCCAAATATCAAAAGCCTATCTCAAACGAGCAAAAAGTTATAGCCCAGACACGAATGTTTCGGACAGACAGACTGATTACTATAGGGCGTCCACCACAAAAATGTGGCGGGGGCCCTTATTACTGTTAGTGACAAGGCAAGATCTACCCCGTTCAAGATCATACTAGATCCGAAAATGATTTGCCCAAAACAACTTTTAAATCAAACTATCCAACAAAATATCAAGTTCTGTGGAAAAGATATGTGACAATGAGTGAGATATATGACAACGAGTACTAGTGGATAAAAGAATAGTAGAAGGACAAAAAATGCAAAATGGTAGTAAAATATCATTTTGTTTGTACATTAATAGTACCTGATGAACTCTGGACTCCAAATCCACTTCCTGTATTACTCGCAGGAGCTCCAAACACACTTCCAGACTGAGATGTTCCAAATCCACTCCCTGACTGTGAAGTTCCAAATCTGCTACCAGACTGCTCAGTTCCAAATCCACTTCCAGGTTGAGGTGACCCAAATGCATTCGCAGTCCCAGGCTGAGCTGTTCCAAATGCACTTCCAGGTTGAGCTGTTCCAAATGCACTTCCTGATTGAGCTGTTCCAAATGCACTTCCAGACTGAGATGTTCCAAATCCACCTCCTGATGGAGTAGTTCCAAAGCCTCCTACAGAGCCAGTTCCAAATCCTCCTGCAGAGCCAGTTCCAAATCCTCCGGCAGAGGGAGTTGTTCCAAATCCACCTGCAGAGGGAGTTGTTCCAAATCCTCCTGCAGAGGGAGTTGTTCCAAATCCTCCTGAAGAGCCAGTTCCAAATCCACCAGTTGCATTTGAGGAATTTGTACCAAATCCAATGGAGGGAGAATTTCCAAAACCTGCAGCTCCAAAGCCTGAAGGCTGGTTTGTTGTTCCAAAACCAGATGAAGTTCCAAATTGGCTTGTATGTCCGAAAGATGGTTTCTGGTGTGCAAAACCACCTGCTTGAAATGGATTTGCCATGTTGTATCCAAAATATCTGATGACTTAAAAGTTCACCAACTTTTATATGTTTTAAAATCTGCAAAAAATGCATATAAATATTTATATACACATTGCATATCTTTTATCTTAATAAAGGGCTACGCCGAGCGCAGCATGTTACGACCGCAGCATGTCAAACACTGAAATTTGAACAAGTGTAATTCAAAATGAATGAGGACACAATAAAAAGCTTGATACAGTAATTGAATGGACAAAATTGAGCTTGACCCAGTAATTAGCTGCATACAAACTAAGGAAAATAAAAAAACAGCTCTTATAATTCCTTATATATATTGGAAATGGTAAGAGGTATGTCAACTTTATACATAAAGCTTATATTAACAGGAATCCGAAGAAGAAATTACAATAGAAATCAAATGAAAAATAAAGATTTCACATATTTCGAAAAATTGCAATTTCGGCCCCTTTGACCCCTTGTAGCTTGAAAACAGTAAGAGCTACGCAAAATCCGTTGGCATACTGCTGAAAGCTTACATCCAGAGGAATCCAAAGAAAAAAAAACCATCGTAATCCGATGAAAAATAAAAATTTTAGGTAATCTGCAAATTTGCAATTTTGTCCCCACTTGGCCCTTTATACCGCAGAAAAGAACCAAATTGTCAAAAATCTGATGGTGCATCACTTTGTTCATTTTCAAAAGGAATCCATTGCAAAAAACTGCATCAAAATCGGACTTAAAATAAATAAAATACAATTTTTGAAAATTGCCCCTTTTTAGGCCCTTTTATCTCCTGAACAGTACATGCCACATAAAATCCGTTGACACAATTCTGATAGATAATTTAATTAGAAACATAACAAAAGAAACCCCATCAAAATCCAATAAATAATAAATATTCTACAGCCAAATATGTGAAAACACCCAATTTTGCCCCTTTTGGCCCCTTTTTTAAAGACGGGAGGGGCAAAAATGTCCAAATCCCACCCCAGCCTTCCTTTTGTGCCAAGGAACACTGTGGTAAAATTTCATAAGGATTGGTCTACTGGAACTTAAGTTATTGACCAAAAACAAAAGTGTCTACAGACGACGACGCCGGACGACAACCACCACGACGACGATGACAGCGCCATACCATTATATGACCTCAAATTTATTTGCGGTTGTATAAAAAATTGAAAGCATTTTATAGGTATTACATTTATAATACAATTTCTGTCTTTAGATTATAATTTGCTTACCCTTCTGGAGCACCTGATGTCACTCTTAGTTTCACTGGAGTTCACATTGTGCGTGCCTTTGTTTTGAATGTTGTAATTTCTGTTTCTGTGCTTTGTATCTGTCTAACGTCATTGTTTTTTGTGTCTAACGTCATTGTTTTCTGTGTTCTTGTTTTGGCCGTGTCTTTGGACTTCGATTTTTGTAAATTTCACTCCTTTGTTCCTTCGGTATTCTACTGCCGTTGTTCCACAAGAACATGTAAAGAACTTTTTTCTATCAGCAAATGCAATATTTGTTCCTTAGAGATAATGATGTCATGTAAAAGATCTAGTCTGATATTACAATTTCTAAACTTCCCTGAAGTCACAGAAGGAGCTGTGGATATGGAATGGATCAGATAGGTTTTCCCTTCTACAGTTTTTGATTTTATCTCCAGCTGTTTTCTATAGAGAATCACACTGCAAGTGTTTTATTGTTCATTTTGTATCATCTTTGTCATGAATGTCATGTTGTCTCAACTTCTGCTCCGTTTTTGCACTAGTCCGATGCCCCAGACTAGTAAATTTGAATTCGGACTAGTACAATTTTTCAACCACTAGTCTGACCAGACAACTAGAATTTTTCGTTACAGAATTTATAATAATACTGGTATTACCAGTATTGTAAAATGGATCAGGGACAATGACGAGTGGAGTACGATCCGGAAGTACCAGTCATGTTAGTGTTTTACAATTCTTTTATTATAAGTACATGTACATGTATGTTGTTGACAATACTGGTCATGTTCTACATATTGCGAATCGTTTATGCAAGGGTTTATAAGAGTAGTATAAGCAGTTTCAAGTCTATTTTGTCCTCATTTCGGAACCAAAATTAGCAGGGTTTTTCGTCATTTATGAATCCAAATTAGTAGTAGTGAATTCACAGTTTTGCAAGATATTGAAATAATTTTATTGCAAAATCCTTTTGAATTCTATAAAATCCATGTTATACCGATTTGATATATTTTCTCACTGTGGAATTAGTTGATTTATTCATACCTTGGGTTGTAACACCCACATATACCCAAACACACCAAACTGCACTTTAATATAAGCAATAAATGGTTAAAAACATTGGGATAAAGTGAAGAATATGAACACAATACTAGTACTACCAGTATTGTACAATACTGGTTCAACTAGTATTGTAAAAAATTACAATACTGGTATTTCCAGCATTGTAAAAAATACAATACTGGTAAAACTAGTATTGTAAATAAAGGGCTACGCCGAGCGCAGCATGATACGACCGCAGCATGTCGACCACTGAAATTTGAACAAGTGTAAACTAAAATTAATGTGGACACAGTAATTTGCTGGACACAATAAGGACCTTGACACATTAATTAACTGGACACAAACTAATGAAAATAAAAATTAGCCCTTTTAATCCCTTATTACTAGGATATTGTAAGAGCTAAGAAATTTTGTTGACTACCATCAAGAGAAATCCAAAGAAAAAACTCAGGTTGAAATCCAATGAAAAATAAAGATTTCACATATTTTGAAATATCATAATTTGGCCCCTTTGACCCCTTATAGCTTGGAAACCAAAGAGAAATGCAAAATGTACTGCCATATCACTGAAAGCTTACAATGAGAACAATCTAAAGATGAAAATCCAATCAAAATCTAATGAAAAATAAAGACTTCACATATTTCTAATAATTGCAATTTTGACCCCTTTGACCCCTTATAGCTCAGAAACAGTAAGAGCTACATCAAATCCGTTTACATACTTCTGAAAGCTTGCATTGAGAGGAATCCAAAGAAAAAATCCCATCAAAATCTGATGAAAAATAAAGATTTTACATATTTCTAAAAATCGCAATATTGGCCCCTTTGACCCCTAATACCTCGGAAACAGTAACAGCTACACCAAATCTGTTGATATACTACTGAAAGCGTACAATGTGAGGAATCTAAAGAAAAAAAATCCCATTGAAATCGGATGAAAAATAGAAATTTTAGGTATTCTGCATGTTTGCAATTTTGCCCCGTTGGGCCCCTCATAGCTTNTCGTACCAGCGGAAGCATGTTACCAGATAAACTTATCAATTTACAAAGGTCTGTATCAAAATAGGGTCGGTTGATAACAACGTTGAACTTTTTTTTTATGAGAATCAATAAAAAGTTCTAGGGTTGGCACCTAAAAAATAGGGTCGGTCGGACTACCGTAAACACACATATTTTTTTTTTGGCCTAATCTGCAAATTTGCAATTTTGTCCCCATTTGGCCCTTCATACCTCGGAAAAGAACCAAATTGTCAAAAATCTGATGGTGCATCACTTTGTTCATTTTCAAAAGGAATCCATTGCAAAAAAACTGCATCAAAATCGGACTTAAAATAAATAAAATACAATTTTTGAAAATTGCCCCTTTTGGGTCCCTTTTATCTCCTGAACAGTACATGCCACATAAAATCCGTTGACACAATTCTGATAGATAATTTAATTAGGAACATAACAAAAGAAACCCCATCAAAATCCAATAAATAATAAATATTCTACAGCCAAATATGTGAAAACACCCAATTTTGCCCCTTTTGGCCCCTTTTTTAAAGACGGGAGGGGCAAAAATGTCCAAATCCCACCCCAGCCTTCCTTTTGTGCCAAGGAACACTGTGGTAAAATTTCATAAGGATTGGTCTACTGGAACTTAAGTTATTGACCAAAAACAAAAGTGTCTACAGACGACGATGCCGGACGACAACCACCACGACAACGGAGATGACAGCGCCATACCATTATATGACCTCAAACTTTTTTGCGGTTGTATAAAAAATTGAAAGCATTTTATAGGTATTACTGGTAGTACTAGTATTGTGTTCATATTCTTCACTTTAGTCGTTTATAATCCTGTGGAACCCCATTATTCATATTTCATTTTGTACGTGATCTAACAGTCATAAAAGTATAAATGACTAGATAAAAAATATCTGATTTAAGAACAAAGGGTACAAAACTTGTGTCTGTTTCTTTTATACCATTTGTAATGTTTTATGACACATATGAATGGAGAACACGGACCTCAACGAAGACATCCTCGAAAATGAAAACAATTATAACAAGATACCTGCACTGAAAAAAAACTTTTCCATCTGTGGTATGCTCATACATGTCAGTGACAGTATATTTTTTATTCCATTATCAAGCAATTATACATGTAGAATCGTGACTTTAATTTGCTACTCCAGATTGGCCAAGCAGTTGATATACAGTAAATTTGCAATTCTGCAAAAGGCTGCATTACCATGACTTAAAAATTACAATCAATACTTTGCGTGAAAAATTTTTAAAAAATCGTTTAAAATGAAAGAATCACAGGAGACTTCTGTAGTAAAAGAAAGCTATAACCAAACACCACCACTATTAACATATTAATGTACCCATGGTGCTTTTAAGTCTATCTGGTATTTGGATGAAAAAGAAACGCCGGGTTGCAACATTTGTTCCATTTGATTACAAAAAAAAATCTATTATGAAACAGAAATAACAAATACCGTATTCGACCTTATTGGCCCCCCTCACCGTATTTCAAAGTCAAAATGCACAAGGGCCCCTCAAAACTCCCAAACTGCAAAATCTATTTATGTTTATTTGCCTATGTACGAGCTTTGAGCAGGTATATTCTGCTGTAATTTTAAGAAACAGAATGTTTACCATGTTTACATATCTCCCAGGACTCCTGAGTAATGATATCTATTTATTTATGCCAAATTCGCATGATTGAATACTATTACTTTCTCATTTTTCAGCTGTTTGCAATGATTTTAACAACCAGAAGTTGAAAACACATTATAGAACTTAATAATAATGATGGTAGTGGACATGCATAAATTCCGGTTTTGCTGATTATATTAAGCCCCCCGTTTTTCAATTTTCTAAGCGCCCTGGGCGCTTGGGCCAAAATTAAAATATTGTTTGTTTCCCCTTTTACGACCGACTCAGTAAAATCGGCCCGACCCAAAAAATTATTTGGACTTCTGTGAGAAAAGATTTTTTTTCCGGTCTGTTTTCGGAAACGGTAGACATAATTTTTCTCCCTTCTCGGAAGTCATCCGCAGTTATCATTGATATTCGGCTCATCCCTTCACGGAAGTCGTCGGATGTTACCATTGAGGTCAAGGTCATTATCGTAATGGACAGCACATAGTGCGAAAGACAAAAAGTATTTCATATATAACGCATTGAAAAGGACATAAAATTAAAATACGCAGAGGATTTTTTTTTAGGACGAAAATGGTGTCCTGAATTGAAATTAATGTAGAGAAGAGGTCTGTAAATGTGACCGTCTCGACGAACAAAACCTGGAAATTTCTGTGATCCTGTTCACCCGGAATATTGCGTTTATAAAAGTACCACGATCAGCTTTAGTTAACACCAAATAAATATTTGTAATTTACTTTAAAGACCTGAAACAAGGAAGATTAGATAGAGCAGACCTGCCGAAAGTTATCAAGATGACAATGGACGATCAGACCAAAGGAGTCGGACATTTTATCAATATTTCATTAAAAGTAGAAAAAGAAAGCCCCATACATTATACAGTGACTAGGCTCGCGAAATTTCAACGTATGTGGCTAAGTAATTCGATCAACTTGAACTGAAATAATAATAGAATTTCCGACTTTTTAGACTAAATACCCTACCAAAATAAAAATACTAAGGTCAACCAAAGTTTTAAATGGTCTCATGTTCATTTACTCCGTATCCTTTCGTAAAATATTACAAGAACATAAAAAACCTTGAAAATTAGCTGTTATCCACCATTTTTCTTAGCACAGGGTCAGGGATCTTCGCTTTCTATAAGCAGATCTCTACCACGACTTCAGTGCCTTTTCAAAGCGATAGACTTCTCTCACATTTACTCCTTAAAGTTATTGATATAGCCTGATGACACTCTTGTTTTAGGGGTCTGTGTTTGTTTCGTCTTCCTTAAGTACACGCCATGTAAGTGATCCTTGGATTCACATATATTCTGGAATTATGATTTTGGTTCTTGCTTCGACTGATATTAATTTGGAAATTTGTCTAACCAACGTGGTCTAGTCCCACTTGGTTTTTTCTTAATTTGCATAAGTTAAAGTGACAGTTTTCACCTGGTCCTTTTCTTGCATCCATCCCAGTACCTGAATTGGTTTTCAGGGTCTTCGCCTACAGAGCTGCCGTGTGCGTCCCCAGTTGGTGCATAGGGGAATGCCCTGTCCATGCGGGGTAGTCAGGTCATAACACGAAAAGCCTGACCACAAACAATTGTAGCAAAACTGTGTGGAGAAACGCCACTCTCCGTGCAGTATAAGGAGACCCATTTATATTGTCTAAAGAATGTAGAGTCACTGGGACTCGTATGAAAGGCTTAATGTCCTGCCCCTACCCATTTCTCCCCTTTTGCGGTGGCAATCAAACTCACTGTCCATTCCACCTGTGTTTTTGTTTCTTCTTTTAATATTTTTAGAATTGATAAACTTGCTCTCGTCTTGATATACTGCTCCATGCATATAAAGAGACCCCTTTTATATTGTCTAAAGAGAGCAGAGTCATTGGGACTCGTAAAGAAGGCTAAATTTCCTGCCCCTACCCATTTCTCCCTAGTGGCAATCAAACTCCCTGTCCCTTCCAACTTTGTTTTTCTCTTCTTTTAATAGTTTTGGAATTGATAAACTTGTTCTCGTCTTGATATATTGCTCCATGCAGTATAAAGAGATCCCTTTTATATTGTCTAAAGAGAGCAGAGTCACTGGGACTCGTATAGAAGGCTAAATTTCCCGCCCCTACCCATTTCTCCCCTTATTCAGTGGCAATCAAACTCGGTGTCCCCCCTTCCACCTATGTTTTTTTCTTCTTTTATTTACCGGTATATTTTTTTGAATTGATAAACTTGTTCTCGTCTTGATACAGCCAAAATATATGCTCACTTGCATTTATCTCTAACTAACCAATCAATCAATCTTGCATCCATTTTATCCAAAGATATTGACCATTTTAGAATAGACCCCATTAACCTAAGGCTAGTAAAATCAACCATTTCTTACATTGTTTTGTTTAGGAGTTCTGCAGTGTATAGAGTCCCAAATTCCCCTTGAAAGCGATGTATGCTCTCTATATATTTGAAGTATGGTGTTCTTGTTCTTGAGAAAATTTCTCACTTTCAAAATTTTGACATTTTATTTTTGTTATTTCCTGTTGAAAGCGCCCAAATCTCATTATTTTATATTATCCCAAGTTCACTTGCAATTGAATCAGTGAGTACCCCATTGTTGTTTATATGTTGTGATTGTCTTCTCTTATAGTCTTTTTGTTGGGCAATGGATGACAGCGGTTGTAAGAACACCTTGCCAGTTAATTTATGTTTGTTGACAAACACTCCTCATCAATGAGTAAAATAGCATGGATGTAACGTTGTTCCACATCTATCAATGAATTCTGGTCAAACCGGTGCTAGGGGCTGTCTTAATATGTGTTATGAGGAAGGCCGGTGAGAAAAGCTCGTTGTTGAATGCCTTTGATATGGTGACTTCAAGATAGAGAACAATAATAAAACATTGTTGCGTTGCTTGGTTTTACCGTTGTATGTTTAGACACTGTCTCATCTGCATTTACTCCATAACCTTTCACTGCTTGTTGCCAAGTTCTTCCAGAGAGTATGTGTATATTAAAATAAATGTGTGAATATCCAGGATAATAACTGGCATTACTCCTATCCAAAAAATATTGACAACTTAGATATAATTAAACCTAAAGTCAGCAAAAAAAACGCCAATAAAATCTGCCTTGCCAAGTTTTTCCAGGGAGTAGGTGCATGCCAGAGCGAATTTTCTCTGAATGTGTTATTCAACTACCTGTGAAAGTTCCATCATTAATAAATTGACATTTGTTTTTTGCAAAAATATCTATTCAGAGAAATACTTCATATTTGTCAAATCATAATCATTTCATCAGCCCTTACATCTGTAAAAACATGGATGTTTATGAATGAAAATGTGCCATGCATATAGTGTTGGCAAATATATTCATAAATCAGGGTCCTTTTCTTTCAGAAAAATACACCTCTACCTACCCATTTGGTTCTTTATCAGAAAAAAATATTTTACCTACCTACCTACCAACCACTTGGAGGGTAGGGTCGTAAAAGGGGAAACAAACAATTTTTTAAGGTTGGCCTTATTGGGTTGAATACGGTAGCACATAACCAGATAACATACATGTATTATCCATACAATGTACCAGCTGTGTCTGCAATACTGGAAATACCAGTATTTCCCAGTATTTACAATACTGGTTGTACCAGTATTTTCCAGTATCTGCAATACTAGTTATACTATTATTTTCCAGTATCTGCAAATACAATTTAGTTGTACCAGTATTTTCCATTATCTGCATAAACTGGTTTACCAGTATTTTACAGAATTATACAATACTGATATTACTGGGACACATATATTTTACTAGTATTGTAAAATACTGGTAGTACTAGTATTGTGTTCATATTCTTCACTATATCCAAAAAATGCTATATTTGGTTACGTATGAGATTATTTTAGTCAACAAAATAAGAAGCCTTGAAAGTACATGCACAATGCCACAAGCAGATTCCCCGAAAACCCCAATTGGGATACTATACCCCAATTGAGGTATAATATCCCAATTGGGGTATATTACCAGTTATTTGTTAATTATATTTTAGGGGTTGAATGGCGCATCATCATACATAAAAATTATAAATCTATAGGGTAAGAGCTTTCAGATGATATACTTCTGTTGTCAAAAGGTTAATGCAAAATTTCTGCAGATCGATTTATGATTTTACAAACCAGTGACTCTGATTTCGAGATAACATAAGATTTGAGGAGCTAACAATCGTTCTATGGTGCTTATCTAAAAGAAAACTCTGTCTACATTCAAATAAAGCAAACTGTGATAGATTTAGGAAAATATTTTGTGATTATCAAAGAAATTAAAAAGGGAGAAATATTCAAATAAACATGTCATTTGATTTCTTTCAGAGTTTTCTCTCTTTGACCATGTCTTTAAAATAATACTCTGAATGTACATGTTGTTATATGTGTGTATTGTATGGTCGTGTAGTTTTTGTAGTGAGAATGGAGAGTGAGAGTTATGTCCCTTTTCCTCTATTTTGTAAATGTAATGTGACGTCATCTTTGTCTGGATAAATGTTTTAATGGAATCTGATGTGTTTTTGTTTGTCGGCCTTAAATCCTAAAACATCAGGCCTCAAGAAGCCGTTCCCCAGGCCGTAACAATGTAGTCTGTAACAATGGTGTTTGAAACTTCAATATCTTTGTTTGTTTTTACAAACTAAACTTCAGTTCAACTAAATTATATTTTCATATACTCCCCAGTTCTCTTGCCTTGATATCATACCCAGTTACAATTGGGATGATCTTTGTAATTGATTTTGACAGAATCAAATATATGATTTTACGTCCTCAAAATTCCCCTGATTGTGAAATGCATCATCATCAAGTAGATAGTGATATGTCATTTGATGACATCAATTACGAAGTTTCTCATGTATAATTTTTCCTTACGCGCCATTGAATTGAGAAAAAATAATCTATATAAAACTGACCGGATACCCCAATTGGGGTATAACCATATACCCCAATTGTGATATAATACCTCAATTGGGGTTTTTCCTAGTCCTACAATATAGACCCTCGCGCTGTTTCTTTTTCATATATACTGACTTTTACATGCAGCGCGAGGTCCTATCGTATGTGTCCAAAAACCCGTAGCAAATGGTTTTCATGAAACATGGTCATATAGTTTGTTCTCTTGTTTAGAATTATACTCCCAAAAATGAATTTATGTGTTTTACCGTTTACTGTAGTACCAAATCTTCAAAAACAGCAGAAAGTCCCACTTGCATTCTTGAATATCAAATAGAAAGTTGGTAAGAATGAACTTGCAAAATCGTAGACAAAGCGATATCTACAAAAGCGTACTGCTGTATCATTCTCCAACAGAAGATCGTGCTTTTCACCATAACTACTAAAATCAAATGAAATGCTTTGGGGTTAACTTTTTCCGTCCCTAGATTTCTGATACCTTCAAGTCTTTTAGTATTTTTACTCAATTAATCCAAATATTCAAAAAAAGACATCTAAACATTGTCTTTTTGACACGCTCCCGAGAGAAGAGTACCCTTTGTTGTGATTAATTCTTTTGTCATTATAATTTAAATCAATACCCGACTCGTTTTACCTGGTGGGTCGTCTCGAAATGTTTTCACATCTTTGTTTATTTTTATACTGCATGAGGGAAAATGTACACCGAGATAGACAATGAATTAAAACTCATGAAAAATAAGATTTTCAAATGTAAAATAAGAACTTCTCATGCGAAATCTACTTCTTGCATGCACTTTTAAACTTTGTTTTTTAAAACACGGTTGTTCAAATTCGAAATTCATTGAAATATGGCAAATGCTCTAGATATTGCACCGCTTGGGAAATTATTTATTTAACAGTGTTGGGAATAATAGTCTAAATGGCAAGAGAGGTATGTTTTTTAATGATTTACATGTTAAGGTCCGTGAAAACTTATTTATATAGGTATATCAATTACGCTAGATGGCAGCACAATCAGTGGGAAAAAATAAGAAATTGTGGCCAAAGGAACATAACTCGAGTCAAAATCAAAAACTACAAAAATTTTCATTTTCAACAGTAAATCCAAAAAATTCCATTGGTCCGATTGTAATGAAACTTGCACTGCAGATATGTAAATAATAAATCTCTCATATGCTAGATGGGTTTTAGTGGGTTCCCAAGTTAACCTACTGAAAATGCGGTTTTATAGAAAATTTCCATTATATGAAATGTTTAAAAATCTGTATATTTTACACCCGAATATTAAATAAACAAACATTGTGCAGAAAGAATTATTAAGTTCTCAAATTCAATATTTCACCTATATCAAATATTTAATTATATCATTTCACAACAAAATTTCAATTCAAACAAAAGTTCACAGATTTTTGTACGGAGAGTTATCTAACCTGATATGCCTAATTATCCCCCCGCTTAGCGAAAGCGGGGGGATCATGTAATGCAGTCCGTCCGTACGTACGTATGTACGTACGTACGTCTGTAGTGGCAAGGCATATCTCTGAAACCGCAACAGATAGAAACTTAAAATTTGGCATCATGGAAGAGTATATGACCCACTAGGGAATAGACCCTAAAAATTGGAATTCGACCCCTTGGGGCCAAATTATGAGCGAAAAACAAATTTCGCGATATCCAATAAATGGAGATATCTCCAAAAGTGTTAAAGCTAGGATATTGGAACTTATGTCACTACTTATATTGCCTTTCCCAAGTTGAAAGAGGGTATCAAAATTTTGATCCCGCCCTTAGGGGCAATGCCCTAAGGGGTTTAAAAATGTCTAAAAACGATTGTCCAAGAACTCCTCCTACACCGTAGAAGATAGAAACATGAAATTAGGTACACTAGTAACACTTGGGGAGTTGTCTGTGCCAAAGGTTTCGGAATTTTGATTTTGGCCCGGGGGTTGGGGCTACACCCTAATATGTAAAATCTCAAAATATGGTAAGATCAGTTCATATCCCCACCCCTTAACCATATAT
>MJUU01072710.1:192104-213625 GCA_002080025.1 Modiolus philippinarum
CCAGGAAAGTGATACAGGCTCATGTGAGCTTCCATATCAGTCATTAAGCCTGGTGGGAAATCTTAGTAATTTGAGTAGTAGCCACCAGGAAAGTGATACAGGCTCATGTGAGCTTCCATATCAGTCATTAAGCCTGGTGGGAAATCTTAGTAATTTGAGTAGTAGCCACCAGGAAAGTGATACAGGCTCACACTTGAGCCTCTGGTTGCATTAGCATTTCCAAGTAACTATTGAATTACATATACAGTGAAACCTGCTTTAAAAGACAACTCAAGGGAGTAGGAAAAAGTGGTCTTTTAAGACAGATGGTCTCTTAATTAAAAGAGGTCAATTTCAAATAATTTTGCTATGAAGTGTAAAATTCAACTGGTCTCTTAAAACAGGTTGGTCTCTTAATACAGGTGGTCTCTCAAGCAGGTTTAACTATACATGTATACATACTTGTACATGTAGTTTGTCCTCTGTTATCTCTTGCAGCCTTCATGAAATGCGTCGGTCTGATGGACAAAACTTACATTTTTGCAGGAGGACTGGTAAAAAAACATTTCCTGTTAAGAATCTTTCGTCAAATTGATAAAATTGTGGTAAAATTGACTAAAGCTCAGATGAAAACATTCCAAACAGGAAGTGATAATTATTAATAAACAGATATCGGAAAAACATGATGATTTGCCAGAAATCTCTGATAATACGAAATGTGTGGGAACTTTTGGTCGGATGACTATTTGGTCGGTCTGATATGCAAGAAAAGACTGCCGGACCGAATGTCAACCAAATTTTAAATGTATTTGGCGAAGACTGCTCTTGTGTAATTTCTTAGCAAATTTGCAAAATGTTGTTGCTAAAAGTTTGGGGTTCAGTACCATTCATGTCTTTCCTTAGATGTTTGAATTAAAAAGTCACTTTGAATGAAATACTATTGTTTTGGAAAAGTCACCTTGAATGAAATAAAATACTGTTGCTTCTAAAATACAGCTTCCTATATAAAATTGCTGGAAATTAAGAGGCTCTAGTAAAGATGGTCAGAATATTTCCACTTTAAATAATAGGAATTTGAGAAATATGTCAATTCCACATCAAATACTAGTTAATTATGAAATTTTCTTACATGAAGTTAAATAAATTTCAAGATGCTAATACTTTCAAATATTATTTTCCTGAGATGTGCATAATTTCATGAGTAATATGTTTAAGTTGTAGAATCGTTTTCTTTGATGACAAAATGTAAAAACACAGAAGACTGTATTCTAAAAAGATTTGGTCAGAACTTTCACAAGACTTGTATATTTTGAAAGGAAATAATTTTTTAAAGGGCCAAAAACTTTCAGAGCAGGCACTGATCCAGGCAATTTGAAAGGGGGTTGGGAGTGGGGGTGAGGGTTCTAATTAGAAGTGAAAGAAAATTTAGCCAAGGGGAGTGAGGCACGAAATTTGTTTTGGTAGTTCTAATATTCATTGAAAAATAAGTGATTGTCTTAAAAAAAAATGTGGGTTCCAAACCCCTGTACCCTCTTTTTTGGATCCCCCAATGCTGATCGAGAGACTTGTATAAGTGTAGTTTTCTTAGAAGTAAGGAGAACAAATGTTCCAACACCAGTCATAAAATGTGAAAACTTGAAAAAATTAGAGAATTAGATTAAAAAAAAAAGGAACTTGGCCTAACCTTGATGTCAAGGTCACTTCACTAGCACATGTTTTGTCTTCAAAATAAACACAGTGCTTCAGCACTTTTGTTTTTCTGCTGTGTCCAATGGTGCCCTTAAAAAAGTAATAAATTTTATCTGTTTTTAATTAATGACTCTTTGCAACTGCACTAAAATTATTGCTTTTTGTAGAAAATGGATAGCCTCAGAATTGATTCTGTTTCATTTTATGACCCCTTCTGTGAAACAGCTGCACACATGTGTACATCATAATTAATAACAAAAAAATATGACCTTGCATTACATTTCTGAGAAAGCCCCCAGGTGACATAAAACGTGTCTGTCTGAGATGTATATTACTTTTATTTATGTGTGCAATAGACAACCTATTATTATAATGGTCAAATCATCACATATGCCAAGATATTATTAACATTGTTCCTTAATACAATTATTGAGTGAGAAAAACAATCTAGTTAGGCTAATGAGGGTAGCTATCTATGTGAATGGTTAGCACTTTAGTGAAAGGGACTTAGGATCAGCTGTCCAGGTGTGTGAAAAGTATATTTCTCACCTATTAATTTTCATAGATTTCCTGTTACCTATATTATGACAAATTAAGTCAGTGTATTCACAGGTCTTTGTAATTCTGTCAGGATTTACGATAATTAATGATTCTGTATAAAAAAAAAATGGAAAATGAACTATGCATTTCAACGAAGGATGCCCTTAGCTAGATTGTAATGTACATTTTGTATGGAGAAAATTCTCATTTATTATTTACGCATTAATTGATCTTGGGCTGGCATGACAATTTCATAGATTACCAAGTCACTTAAGGCAGTCAGATTATTTTCCAATATTGCCGTAATTCATTAATCGTTTTCAAAGCAGAGAAAATTATGGAAAAAAGTATTGACTCGCTGTGAAAGAACAAGAGTGATCAGAATTATTTTGTGTATTCATATTCAAAGCTGTGACAATTTAACATTATAGTGTAACGTGTTATTGGAACAACAAATAGATTCATTATGTTCAATTTATTCATGTGTAAGTATTTGCAGTGACATTCATTTCATAGTATGTGTTGTCATATTTCTCTATTTTTTGTCATTGATCAATGTCAATATCAAAAGAAATAGACTAGGAGGGGAAGGGTGAGACAAGAAGATCAGTTAACATATGTGTTCATTTTAAATATGTAAACAGAAATTTTATACCAGAATTCAGTGATTTGCCCAATGCCCTTTGGAAATATTTTAGACACCAGGTGGTGATTAAGGACTTTATTCTGATGATCTCATTAAATAATTGGTGCATTATAGCCACCAGTCATTTCATACATGTCCATGATGAGATCTAATTGGTGATTATCAAGTTATTGAGTCTGGAGGCATTGTTCAGATACATTCATGCTGAATTTCAGATTAAAACAAAAGTGGATTTCATAGGTGTGATTACAGTGTTCATTCAAAAAATGGAGTTCCTGGTGGGTTACAAGAAAAAAATGTGGTTTCCAGCCAAATTTTTACCTTTTTGGTCAACTTATGTCCACATTCTGGCAATCTGGACAAAATTAGAAGAAGGGAGAGATGACCAATCCCAAAGACCCCCCCCCAGATCTGGAAGTGTGAAATTACTGTATCATGATCATGACTTTTCATTAACTTTTTGAAGACATTTATTTTTAGCAAAGGAGGGATAGTTGCAAGTGTGTTCAAAAGAATTATTTTTTTTCTAGAAAAAAAAACTGAGGCAGAAACTGCATAACCTTAGTACTTCATTGTATACATCCCTATTCAGAAATTCCGTGATCCTATCAATTGATTTTACTCAACTTCACCTGGAGAATATAACTTACTGTCTTCTGGTCATGGACCACTCTATTCTTATATTTCATATTTTAAACGAGGTTGGACAGGGTAAAGAGAAACAGGGAGATGCGTGAGGTAAAAAGGGAGACTGGAGAAAAACGACTTGAATGGGAGACTGGAAGAAAAGGGAAATGAATGGGAGACTGTGGAAAAGGTTGAATTAGAAAGGAGAGGAAAGTAAGGATAAAGGAGAGATGGGATGGAGAAAGGAGAAAAGGGGCAGGAGATTGGAGAAAGAAACTCTCCTGTCAGCCCGGCCTCTCAAATTTTTCTTGATATTTGTGCATCTGTACATGTAAATGAACAAGTATATTGAACTTGGATAAAGGGCGAATTATACTGTTAAATCTTGCTAGTTTTACTCTTTACACAGTTCCCACCCATAAAGTAACTTTGGATTTTATGTCTGTCTGTTCATCCTTCTACCTATTTGTCAAAGGTTATGCCATGCCTTTTCCTAGTTCTTCTGTTATATCACTTTAGCCATCACATTTTGTGGTGCAAAATGTTAAATTATAACAATATTGAAAATATATTACATTGTAATGTTTGATACAAAATGCATTGTACATCTAAATGCATCAAAAAGAAAGCATAAGATCTCTATCTTAACTTACTTATAGAAAGCATTAAATCTTAATTTGTAATATGACAAGCCCTACATCTCATTTTACAATACAGAAAGCATCAGATCTCATGGAAAGCATTACATCTCATTTTACAATAGAAAAAGTATTGTAAACATCTCAATTTACAATATGGAAAGCGTTATGTATCAATTTACAACAAAGAAAGCATTACATTTCAATTTACAATAGAAAGCATTACATTTCAATTTACAATAGAAAGCATTACATTTCAATTTACAATAGAAATCATTACATTTCAATTTACAATAGAAAGCATTACATTTCAATTTACACATCTTAATTTACAACATGGACAGCATTACATCTCAATTTACAATTTGCATTGTAGAAAATTGTACCAGAAAGAATTATACATTGCAATGTACAATAAAGAATAGAATACATTACATTTTGTGTACATTATAGAAAGTATCAGATTTGGAAAACATTCCATCTCAATTTACAACACAGAAACTATTAGAAAGCATTACATTTCAATTTACAAATAGAGAGCATTACAAATCAGTTTGCAATATATATAAAATTAGACCAGAAAGAATTATATGTTGCAATGTACATGTACAATAAAGAAAGCATTACACCTCAGTATTAGAAATGACTTGCATTTTAGTGTACATTTAAGAAAGCATTACATCTCAATTAACAACAAAGAGAGCATTGACATCTCAATTTACAATATAGAAATTAAAACATTTACATCTCAGTTTACAATTTGGAAAACATTGCATATAAAAAACAGTACAGAAAACATTTCTTCTAACATTGCAAAATCGAAAACATTACATCTGAATTTACATTATGGAAACATTACATCTCAATTTACAATATAGAATACATAGGCAATTCTTAAATAAAAAAATACAACATTATGGCAAATCAGTTCTTACACAGATGAAGACAGCATGACAAAGACGAAGCAAATAAACAAAAACAAAAAAGAATGCCATAAAAATACCAACTAACAAAACCTGTAATTGAAATGGTAAATACTAGCATGATAAGCTTACACACCAGTCTAGGCATCACAAATATCGAGTATGAAAGGATATGGAGTAAATGCACATCAAATATAATGTCTATATGAATACATGGTAAAACCAAGCAATGGAGCAAAGCTTTTAGTGTTGTTTTTCATCTTGACCATTAGACCGTCAGCAATGTGAGCTATGTTTGCATTTTTTTGGGTAAAACAATCAAATATCGGCATTTTTTTACAATAGCATTATATACCCCGCCACACGTAGTGGCGAGGTATTATTTGATACCCTCAGTCGTATGTCTGTCCGTCCCCCGAAGGTTTCCGAGTGATGACTTGTGAATGAAATAACATACTGTCTTCAAACTTGGTATGTAAGTTGTTTATCACAAAACTTAGGCCATCTTCGATTTCGAGTTCAGAGGTTCAAGGAGTTCTGGAGTTATGCCCCTTGAAACTTTGAAATATTGTGAATTTTAGGGTTTTCCACTGATAACTTTGGAACAAAACAACATACAGCCTATAATCTTGGTATGTAAATTGTTTACCACAAAACTCAGGTCAAGTGTAATTTTTGGTTCAGAGGTCCAAGGGGTTCTGGAGTTATGCCCCTTAAAACTTTGAAATTTTGTGAATTTTTGGTTTCTGCCTGAAACAATACACAGTCTTCAAACTTGGTATGTAAATTTTTATTTTTTACCACACAACCCAGGTCAAATTCAATTTTGGGCTTAAATGTCTGAGGAGTTCTGGAGTTATGCCCCTTGAAACTTTGAAAGTTTGTGAATTTTATAGGGTTTGTGACTGATAACTTTTAAATGAAATTACATCATGTACATACTGTCTCCAAACTTTGTATGTAAGTTGTTTTCTAGAAATTCAAACTTAGTTAACTTAGGTATAGACAGATCCTCAGGTTCTGAGGGAGTTATGCGCCTTGAAACTTAAAAATTTTGTGAAACGTGGCAGGGTATCATGTAATGCACCATTACTATTTTTACTGTTGTATAAGTGGATATTTTTGCTAGTACCTTATTTTCCCTTTATTGGCTGTTAATCTGATTTCACTATAAGTGCATATAGTGATTTATATGGGATGTTAAGCAGTAAATGATAAGGAATCACGAATCTCAGTAGCACAAAAATAAAATCAAACAATTTTGGGCGAAATGGCAAATTTGCTATGGTGATATTAATGAACACTTATATGGTATTTAGTCTAATCATTTGAATGGGCAGTCAAATTTATGCCACAGTTTTGTCAAATGTAAACTCATTTTACACAGGAAAATGTAAATTTGCAAAATTTTATCTCAATTTTCCATTGCTTTATATCCATTGCTGGTGTATCCCTTATTCTTCATAAATATTTATAGGAGTTCGGAGATAATAAATTAATCCATATTTGTAGAACAAATGGATGGTCTGTATGATTCATCATATTAAAATTTAGTGGTTTATGATGAATTGCATCAATGTTGGATATTGTAGTTAAATATTTGTGAAGACATAAAAAAATGAAAAAATTAAATCTTTAATTTTACTTAAAATTCATGCAGATTCATATGAGATAAATTTTGTGTAGGGCAGTGGGGAGAAGAAAACAAAAATTAAAAAAAAAAAGTACATAGTATTTTTTTTTTCATTTGTATTTTGTTTTGTTTCTCGTTTATGTTTTTTTTTTTTATATATATACAGAAAAAAATGCCTCCAGTTTTTTATTTTTTGAAACTGTCCAAAAATTAAACTATCCTATAATTGGTATGCTTGTTCCCGGAGCTAAAAGTGCTCTCTTTTGAAACAAATTATCTGAAATGGACATTATACTATAATCTTTAATTCAATATCATGTCTATATCTATCTGGCTGTATAAAATTTTATGATAAATTGCTCATCATTTCATTGGCAATTTATATAGATTAAGAACCAAGATAGACAATATTTTCAAATTAATTTCATTTTTGCCTTGAGTAAAGAGGGCTGGAAAATACGTCAACAGCTGATTTTGAGCTGACAAATTAAAGTGCACCGAGTGCAGGATAGTGGTGAATAGATCATATAGATGGTGGCTAAGATGGAAGATCTTTAATCAAGATATGTCAGATTTGCCTTTTATCTAGCCATTTTAGATACAGAGAACATAAACTATATAATTATTAGGCATGCACATTTTTTTATTTACTGCACTATCTTATTGCTGTACATAAATTGTAACAATTTTCGTGGAGACTCGCTGTCATTACATGTGCTGTATTTATATTTATTTTGGAATGGCCAAGGAATTGACCTTTGGATTTATTGACCTAACAATTTTGTAGGGACTGGCCATTAGAAACCTATGCACATAATATTATTAAAACTATTATAATGCCAAAAACAGATGACCTATCTAATGGGTATTGAACAGAAGGCAAAAAAGTTGTTTTTCCCTTTCTTACATATGTAATCCTGTCCTTATTTGATATTCTGTAAACTATGAAAAATTAAAACATTTGGAAGGCCATAAACCGAAAGAAATATTAAGATGTATATTTATAGAGAACAAATAGCCAATAGTATCTAAATAATTACATTTCATGAATAATCATTTGAATTCCGTCCGTTTGATAGGTGAACATCGATCACATGGCATGTCAATGTGAAGTTGCAATTCCCATGAAACACATTTGACCACGTGTTCACCTGACAGATGAATTTTTAAAAATAGAATCCCATGTACATGATGTACTTCACTGTAAATAAAGTTGTTTTTTTATATATCAGGTTTAAAGTGTAATTATAAGTATTGAATGCATTATTTTGAGGTTTCATAGGGACTAATAAAAGGGTTGACCGGGCGCACATTTTCAACATGAAGCGCTACCACGCTTCATTAAAAATGTGCTTCGGTCAACCCTTTCATATCTCAATGAAACTTCAAAATAATCAGTGTTTTCCTTTTTTGCCACACGAAAGGTGGTTGTTTTGAAATTGAAGGTAGCCGGCTATGATAGCCGGCTGTCATAGCCGTCTTTGTAGATTTGCAGTATTCATGTGCTGTATTTTGGTAAAGTATATAAAATAATTTGATTCATTTTAACTTGATACATATGTAAATAAAATAAAAGTAATAAATTTTCGTTTTGTTGTTATTCAGATTTGACAGCAAAGTTTTAAATCCATTCATGTTTATTTTGAGGTTNTTACTTTTAATGAGTATGGCAAACTCTTGCTTTCTATCCATGACCGTTTTTTTCGTATTTTAGTCATATGGAACTAAAATGTGATTCGTTTGTTAGCATAAACTAAACTAAAGCATTGTGGGTAGAGCGTACACCAAAATACGTTGATTGGTCAAGAATGTAAATAACATAACGTCATTGGTCGAAAATCGATTGTTCGTACACCAAAATTTCAAACACAATCACAGTACCCACAATTCCTTAGTTTCTGGAACGGCATATTTCATCCGGTAGCTTTCCTTTTCGTTCTGTACGAAAGAAAACATCGATTCTGTTTCTTTTTTGTTCGGATGCGCCATTTTGTCTAATGAAAACAACTCGCAAGTCAGCTGATTGAATTACTAACGAAAGAACTACGACGGTGCGGAACTGAAAAAACCACCTTGACGAAGGCAAAGGTGGTCGGCCTGCAAAAAAACCTAGTCGGCAAAGCCAGCTTAAATGGCGAATGGAAAACACTGATAATGCTTTCAATTCTTAAATGAAACATAGATACACAGCCCTTATATATATTTTCTTACTTATTGACCTCTTTGTTATCATACCAAATGTATTTATTGGCTGATTTATCTTACAGCTCTCCTGGAACTCTAACGAGGAATGCAATTGCTACCAATAAGGTACATTAACATGTTGCACCTCGCGATTGGTCACGTTGATTACAGGGTCTGTATTTTGTTTTATATTTATAATCTTAAATGGGAAAACATATAAAAAGATTCTACAGTCATGTTGAGTCTAACCTCATCTGGTTTAGAAATATCGGAAAACAAAAATATAGCCTTGACCTTTGACCTTTTCAACTATAATGATGAAGTCTTTAACTGACCAGACAGACACTTCACACTAATAAAGTTCTATCTCAACACTAATGATGTTTGGTAGCTGTAACTTCATACAATTTCATTTTAATGACTTATTGATCAGTGTATTTCTGGAGGCTTCCATTAGAAGTCTGATATATGATGTCTTTCGTTACTAAGATAATTAACGCTAGTATAGATGCATGCAGCGCCTGAAATTTTCTAGAAATCTCGTGGAAGAATCTAAAAAGTAATTATTTGAAGGAGTTAATTTAGAGATTTGGAATCTTATAGATTTAGAGTCAAATCTAATGTCATCTACAAATTTATTGATTGAGGGGAAAGTGAAGGGTTATATTGCTATGTATTTGGGCTTCTATTTGTGCTTCTATGTATTTGGGGGAAGGTTTGGATCCAATAAAACTAGTTTAACCCCGTCGCAGCAGGTTTGTGCCTGTCCTAAGTCAGGAATTTATTAAGCCTTTGTGTGTCTTGTCCCTTTTCTAGTTAGTTTACTTTATGTCTATAGGAGTCTAGGATAATGTTTATTTCGCTGGACTTGATTGCTCTTTGTTCAGGGGCCAACTCCGACCTGCCGCTGGGTGTGGGGTTTTCTTACCATTCATTGAAGATCTTATGGTGGCTTTGAGTTGTTATTACTCCCCTTTGGGTCGTTGTCTCTTTAACACATTCCCCGTTTCCCTTCTTTTTTCTAATCTGAAAACAATATTTTTTAACTCCCCCCCCCCTTCCCACTTCTCTTCAATATAAAGCATCACATGTAATTGCCTTACCCGTAGATTTGCGATGGTTTTCCCCTTGCTCAATTGAGTTAGGCCCTATCAAGTTAATTTGTACATTCTCTACCACCTTAAACAAAAAATCTTGGGTGGGTGGAACGGTTTTATTTTATTTTGGTTACTGATTTTCACTAAAATTGAAAGGCATTTAAAGAATATTTCTAAATAATTGAAAATAAAAAATATTGAGCCTAGAAAAAATGGGGCAGGCGGGGATGAGAATCTATTAATTAATTTGATGTTGCCTTGGGGAGCGGGTGGCACAGGGTTATTTTCGTGCAGTGTGTTTGCTGTTTTTTATTTCATGCGTTGCTGTGTTGGAGGGTCATTATTTGCCGTGTTTCGTGCAAACTGAAAAAAAGGCATCGTGCAAGCCAATTTCTAATTTTTCGTTCCTCATGTTGTGACATTTTATTTCTCGTACACCCGTGCACAGTTCCCCCGGTACAACCCTCTAGGGAGAGTCCATTGTTTGTCCAATCATCTATCCTTTTATCGGTCATGGAAGTTAGTCTGTGCATCTTATTATGTACATGATCAAGTCATAGATGGATGGACTGTTCATTGATGCATCTTGGATAAGACTTGAGTTACATTGTTGAAGGTCTCATGGTAACTTCAAGATGAAGAACAGCAATAAAAATGTTGTTCCTTTGCACGGTTCTACCATGTATTTGTAGAGACTTTGTCTCGTGTGCATTTACTCCATATCCTTTCATTGTTTGTTTGAGTTTCTATTATACATAGGTAGACTTGGCCTACATTTCATGTATGAGTGAGCAAGATCTGCAAGTTCAAATCTGAGTTACCAGAACAGGTTGACGAATAATGTGTCAGCAGATGCACCTTTGATGATTACGATATTTCTGATAAAGATTAGAAACTTGCTTTATGCATGAGTGACTCTGATAGACATCCAGATATGAGATACCAAGGACTCATGGAGGAATATTATGTAGATGCACATTGAACAGTCCTGAGGTTGTTGTCAACAATTTGACTTTAATTTTCAAGTAACTTTAGTAAAAAGTTTGTGTTTTTGAATGAGATTCATATGATCTTTGGTTAGTTGACCACCTTTAGGGGTAGTTTCAGTTTTAGGTCTGGGATCTAAACATTTCTTATTTTAACCAAAAAAAAAATTTTAAATGGGAAAGGAGTCTGTTTTCTACCCCTACCCTGTCATTCCCTTGTTTCATAAGTGCTTAAAGGTTAAGCAACATCTGGAAGAGTGGAAGAGGAATAAAAATTGCAAGTAATTATGCCATTTATATTTTTATGAAGAAACATTTTTAGTGTGAAATTTATGAAAAGTCTGGAGGCTGTCCACACCTTGCAATTGCTCAAGAATCACAATTTTCTCACAATATATTAAATGCTATAATAATGAAATAATAATACATGTAATTTATTTAATGATCTTCCCTGTATTTCTGAGATCTACTGCAAAGTGTATTCAATACCATATATGCAAGTAATATGCAGATGAAGAAATTGCTATTCTGTACGGAACACTGACTGTCGCTGACTTAATAAGTATGTGTTGTATCACCTTGTTGACTAATCAGGGATTAAGCTGTGAAACATTTCACATCGTTACACATATAAAAATATATACAAACTGTCATTCGTTAACAGAAACACGGGAGAATCAATAATTCCGTCTGTTTGTATCAAAATCATATTATTGTCTAAAAGACATTATGGAAATTATTCTGCCTCATAAAAAAGATTATAAACACTTATTTAGTAGCCATTACATTAATCATTTACAATGTTTCACCACCCGATGTCAAACGGCTAAAGACAGCATTGCTTTTCATGTTACTCGCACATCGTCTCAATGACGTTAATAAAAATCTATAAAAGGTTTTGTAAGATGGCTTGCCATTTATAGAAACATCTTTGGCAGTTAGTCGTCGTAGCATCATTAGTTAGAGGTTTATATTCGCCATGATAGACTGTAAGTCCATTTGTCTTTTATAATTTTCGTATCTTTGATATTTTTTTTTTTTGCTAAATATTTTTTTATGTGCCTAGGTTGTATGCACCACTTAGGGTTCTAACATACAAAAGATGTGTGTTCAATTGATATTTCTTCATCTTCCGGGTTATATTGATGTGTTTAGGTCTTGTTTTTTTAATTAAGGTATTTTGTACCTATTAAGTTAATTAAACTTCACTGAATGCTAATTTTGACACCTCAGCACCTCAGCAATTTTCAGTGTAATATTGCAAATTAATTTTATGAAGTCTGTATAATGTGAAACCTACATGTATGGATAGTCATATTACTACTGCGTAATAAAATTGTTCCAAAGCAAGGACATTCTGAGAGTGCAGGGTGTATTTGAACAATTATTCAAAGGGACTTTGGACACCTCCCTGGACTTCTGATTAGAAATTTTGTTGAAATAAAAATGAAATTAAAAAAAAAATAATAATAAAAATAAAAACATGAGAATTTATTACTGAATCAGACCAAAATTTACTGGTCAATTTAACTAGTTCAAAGACAGCTTTTTGCAATTAAACTATTCAAGAAATTTGAATTTTATTCTAGATCTTTTTTTTTTCAATGGCAGAGTTTAGGCCATTAACCATTTTGGAGTTTTATCCAACCTTTTGAAAAAAAGGTTATAGGCCAGACAATTTTATTTTGTATTTTCTATTATTTTTGTGAAAAAAGCTGTAAATTTTTTAAAAAGTAATAAACTTGAGCAAAAAAATCAAAATAAATTCTTTTCTTTGGCCTGAAAAAATCTGGGCTGGAGAGGATGAGAATCACGGATTTGTTATGGCCTTATTACAACATACACCTGATAACTTGTTCCCTGTTTGCAGGTGACTCGACAGATTGAAAAACAACTTTCCTGATTAGAAGCATTCTTTTAGATCTTGGACAGGTGTAAAATGTTAAAATGGTACCATAAAAAACTCTAATTGCATACCATTTGTTAATTTTTGCCAACATTGACTGTGTGGTCGTTTCACTTTTCTTTGAATTTCATGTTATTAAATTGTTCAGAAGAATCAAGACATCACCTGGTGTTTCCTTACTTGAAAATTCTAATATGCTTGGAGTACACATTAGAGATCTTTTAATATAAGCATAGAGCCCTGTGACGATGGCACAGTAACATAATAATCCCTTGCTGTAATAAACAGCATCCACAGGTATAATGTATCTCAGTTTGAATTTCATGGCTTTAGAGATTTTGTATAATCATCTAAAACTAGATTTCACTATATTGCTTGCCAGGGGCTGCATGATCCAGTATGAACGGAAATAGCCAATTGCTATCCAAAAATATACAATGCTGGCATAGCTCTTGTTTCTTAATTTATGAGTTGACATTAGAAGGGGGACATGAAGGGGGTCTCAATTAAAATGAGCAAATCCCGAAATCCCAAACATTTTTGGGGAAGAGTCCAGATATAGGAAGATTGTATTAAAGAAACCAATTTTTGCCAATCCAGTTAAATTTAACCATAAAATCCTGATTTCCCGGGTCTAAAAATACCCCTTTCTGGTGTCCCAATGGCATTTTCATCCTTAATTTCCAGCCTTCAAAAGGGCCATCCAGATTTCCGCAGGTTTAAAAAGCCAATCCTGATGTCCCCCCAATAAAAATTGACAGTGGTTTTGAGATACAAGCAATTTTGAAGTTGTTTGGAACTTAGAACTTCTCTAAAACAGTCAGGCTTGCCATGTGACAAAATAAATAGCATTTCCTATAAAAAAAATCAGTTGGTTTTTGAAAATGTAGCTATTAAAATTATTTTTAAGAAGTGGAGGGATCACAAGTGGAAATTTCTAATTGCTTTAAATTGGATAGAAGTATATCTCAGATTCTTTTTATTATATCACATTCAAATTGATCCAGGGACTCTCAGCTGATCTTGGTATTAGAACCCTCAGTTGCTCAATACATAGATGCAAGCTGATTATGATGCAGGGGTTCTTTTTTTCTCACAGGGATATCGGCTGTTATCCACAGGGAGTTCTCTTCTGTGGTAAACATAAAGCTAAGACATTCTTGACATATCGTTTCTCTGCATTTCCCTGACATGTCCTTGACTGATCATTATACCCTCTCTGGCAGGGACCCCCAGTTGTTATTTACATAAAATTAGGAGCTGATCATGAAGCAAGGTTTCCAATTTTTTGCACAGGAATGTCACCTAGTTTCTCCACTGTATTAGGCACATAGAGGTTCTCAGCTGCTATTGACATATTATTTCTGTGCATTTCTCTCAGCGATGTTCTCAGCAATTCTTGGCTCATTGGTTCTCTCATGGTATTCTTACATTGGTTCTGAGCTGTCTAGTTCCAGGGATTCTAAGCAGATCATGATATAGGAACTCTCAGTTATGAAAATTGTAAAGGATTGTCTGGATAGTTGTTTTGCATCAATATTAACCTCATGGCACTGCTTTGTTGTAGACACGTGTTCTAAATTCTTGACATTCTTAATACTTGTAATCTTCTTACTGTAAAAAGGCATATATCAACTGTTTGATGGATTTATTTGGTACAGATTTTCTTTTATTCAATTTATTTGCAATGTTTGATCTTTTTGTAAAGGTATTTGATAGAATGATAGGTAAATACTTATATGTTACAGTACAGCATTTAGAAATGAGCTTGAACTCACAGTGCAAGGCAAACTATATATGGACCACTGCACGAAATATTTTTTGAATACTCTGTAATTAATACATCTTGAGGAGGTATTGAACTCTTCATGTTGTTAAAGTCAGCCCATCGGCTTAAATGAATGAAAATGATATGCATATTGCCCCCCCCCCAAAAAAAAACAACACACACACACACACACAGTTTTCTTTTCATAATACAATTGTTGCAGATATATTTACAAAAAATTTTGTGAAAAAATGTTAAAGTTCAATTCAGCAAAAAATACCCTATTTGCAAAAATTTTAGTGCTTGATTTGTGTCCTTTTGTGTAGAAGGCCAAACTCGCCCTTCCGGAGCACCTTGTTCACAATACTGATTCTTTATTTTTTTCTTTTTCTCTTTTATTCTATTGTCTCCATTTGTGTTGCCACAAATTATTGCCATGTTTCTGCCACTATATTGCCATGTTTTGCCACTATATTTCTGTGTTTTTTGCCACTTTTTCTCATTGGCTTGTTGCTTCAGTATTCATTGTCAGTATTTAATATTTCTAAACATTTTAACTAAAGAGTTCTGACAAGAAATAAGTTGTCTAACAAGAAATGAGTTTGTTTTAATGTGCATTTTATGCATTGTATTACATGCTTACACATGCAGATAATTTGTAATGCATGTCATGCCATATTACATGTATTGCATGTGTACCTGATGATCTTATGGTCTTATTATTTTGTCATGTATTACGGATTACCATGTTACGAAATTTAATATTATAATAAATGGTACATTTTACATAATTATACAATATGTGATTGGGAAAAAATGAAATGTCTTTGAAGTAGAGAAAAGTGGGAGTGCACTGTTATATAATGTTGAAATTTAAGTTGCACTTTTAAGTATTTTGTACTTTGGGATGATACAAATTTATATATTAAATTGTTATGCAAACTTATTTTGTTTTATAATTGCATTTTGAAATGGGGCATCTATTACATTTGTTAGAACAAATTTACCATATTGAATAGCTGGGTGTTTGTCTTCCTTGATGGTTTTCCATAGCAATATCAAATTCTGGTGTCAGTCCAGGCATTCCAACTCTCACGCAATTGGCATGAGAATCATGCAGTTTTTCTCACGAAGTGAAATTAAGTTATAGTGGTCCAAAAGACCACTTTTATATTTCAATTGAAACATCCTAGTTATGGTATTTCAGACCATATTTTGATGGTTCAGGTAAAAAAGCAAATCCCAAATAAAATGTTGAATAATTCAAATATAATGTATATGTTCCATTTTTTGTCCTCTCTTCGACCCTTGTCACACATTATATATAAAGCCTAAAACTAAATTTTGTATGTTAATCAGCTTTAGATACAAGTATTTGGTTGTTTAACATAGCCAAATGTTGTTTTCATCAACAAAATTTTTATGTTTTATGGCTAAGTTTCATGTATGATAAATCAAACATGTACATGACTATATTTTGTTATAAATGTAAGGTTGATTATTATGTGTTAGTGATCCCATTTATCAAAAAGGCTTTTGGGAACAATTTCTACATCTTGATTCATGTTGTGAAAAATTAGCACAACTAAGACTCCAAATTAAATTTATATTTTTTTCAATAGTAAAAATTGATAAATTTTGGACTTAAATCCACCACCTCTGTATTTGGTTGGCTTTGTGTCTTGTCCCCAAAAGGAACAGAATCTAGTTATTCAACTGCCATTTTATATTTGGAGTCCATATGTCAAATGAAATTCTTTGTAATACAGCAAACCTAAAAAAAATCAACAATACCTCAAAAACATTAACACAAACCTAAAAAACATCAACAAAAACAGCAACACATACCTCAAACTTAAAAACATCAACAATACCCCCAAAACATCAACACAAACTTCAAAAACATCAACAATACCTCAAAATCATTAACACAAACCTCAAAAACATAAAAAAAAAACAGCAACACATACCTCAAAACATCAACACAAGCCTCAAAAACATCAATAAAATCCTAAAAAAAACATCAACACAAACCCAATGAAAAACTTCAAGATATTCCCAATTACAATTATCAGAATCTCGAGAGAAACTAGAAATATATTTTTTTTTCACCAGTTAGATTTTATTTTCATTTGTCTTCAGAAATCACAATATACAGTTATTGATTCATGGACTGGGTCCGAAAATAACAGCTGTTTAGTTTGACCCGAGGACTGGCGGTTCAGTCAGAGGGTCAAACTAAACAGCTGTTGTTTCAGCACCCAGTCTATAACTGTTTTGTCATATTACCTTTTCATGTGCAATGTATTTGTATTTAAGATATGTTTTATTGGCATATCCATCTGTACTACATTACTTTTAGTTTTGTTTAATACAATTGCATCCAAACACAATTTACATATGTCACAATGTTGTTATTCTAGGCAATAGATTACTTTTTGGGTTCTTTTCAACTTGGTCTGCAAACACCACAGCTAACTCAAACACCATTGAAAACTTGAGCTAAATGTTTGTAGCCACACCCCATTACATAAAACAGATGATCCAAGGGCTCTTCTCCTTATAAATTAACAAATTTGTGTTCAAGTTTTACATGTGCTGATTTTCAAATGTATAATTTAAATAACCTGGTGCCAGATTCATTTGGTTATAAGCACCTTCTTATTAATGTACATGCAATACAAATTTATCTTGTTCATATCTCGTATGCAAAGTACATGCAGATGCTTGTAAATTTCAGTGTAACATTTCTCATGCAATTAACAAAGTCAATAAAATTGTTTACCAATTAGTTCAGAGAGAGTTGTTACATAATCAAAGATCTGACTCAAAGCCCCTGGAGGATTTTTTTTTTTTAATTTTAAAAATGATGCATGCTCTGGAATCCATTTTATATTATCTTGTAATTACTTTGTCCCAACAGTATTCAAATTGCTGGGTTTTCATCAGAGAGATATTTTATTTCTCTTTACTTGTAAAATGCGATTTTAATGAGATTTTGTTTTTGATTGTGTAATGATTAGATTTTGAAGCTCCTGTTTGGGTTACAATTAAAGCCGTTTATGATGAAAATTCTTGAACTAAATGATTCTAAAAACACTTAATTCATGATTTTGATATACAAGGTACGATTATGATTTGATTTGAAAAGTACAAAATGCACTTTAAATGTAAAAGAAGATGTGTTTGTGAAATACTACATAATGCCCCCAGCAGGACCAAGTTCCGACGTCTGTTCCCTTGACCATTAAACTGACTTAATTTTTTTGCCAAGTATGTAAAGTCTGTCTTGCATAGTACAATACCGTATAGCGGGTAATTTTCGCGGGGGTTTAATTTTCGCGTATTTTCGCGGATGGACTTAAAACGCGAAAATAAATTACGCGAATATTTTATGTATTATTAGGATATATATAGGATCTTTGATAATCCACGAAAATTTAAAACGCTAATATTTTTGGCATACATTTTCCACTCAAATCCGCGAATTTTTGACCCGCGAAAATAACCCGCTATACTGTAGTAATAGCAAAGGATAAAGTTTAGGGCACACAGATCTAATCTTGGGGCATAAAAACGTTTTCCAAAAGAACTATTTTATATAGTAGGTAACCCCCAAGGGTTGTTGGCCTGATGTGGTTTAACAGATTTATACCATGCCCATTTGGTCCATGTAAAATTGAAGTTTTTTAGATTGTGGGTCTTTTAGGAATTTGACCCTAGATAATACAAAAGCAGAATTAATGACATCATGTTATAGATTGTAGTAAAGTCTTCGTTCTTCTGTGAAGTTTGGTGTTCAAAAAATGTAGTTGAGGTAATGTTTGGGTTGATGGCCGATAAGTGAACGGTGTATGCTTTCATACATGTAGCTTCAGGGAAATATTTAGTAAATTTTAATGTTTACTAGTTGTTTCAGGGTTACATGTAACATGTAGTTACTTAGCAAGTAGACAGTACTGCGCGCAATGATACTAGTACATCATCATGAAAGATACATAATACATGCAGCTGTAAATTTATGGCTATAATTAGATTACTGCTCATTACAGTTGACCTTTCTTCATTAACTTACGATATCAGAATAGCAATTGTATATATGCATTTTGTAAAAGTAAAAGAAATTATCCAAAAATGAGTTGACGTCTTTTTTGCAATAGCAAATTCCATGATTAAATAAATTGCTGTTAAAAATATTGCAATTGACAAATTTTCTATCATGATTAAAGAAAAATGACCTGTGTAAACATTTGTACATTGCTAAACTTTTACTAAAATAGTAGAGGGAATTGATTTAAAAAGACAATTCAAAATGTTTTGGCCGCCGTGTGCGGTCCCGGCTTATGAATAGGACCGCAGCATCCTCTGAGCTTGGAGTATGAGTCTTCCTAACAGAGGACCCCGAGGGAACCCCAGGATATAGAAATAGGACCTATTCCATGGTTGTGCGGGATTAATAAATACACAGCCCATCTTTTGGATGGGATGTAAACTCAGGTCCACGTGTTGGAAGAAATGCCACGCTTCCTGCACGTTAAAGAACTGTTGTAGCAACCTCTTTTTTGAGTGGTCCGTAGATATGAAAAAAAAATAAAATGGGGTAAATGTCAAGGAAACAACATCCCATATCCAGGTTAAAACGACCAAAAACAAAACATCTAGTGATTGGCTACAAGGCTAAATTCCCCGCCCTTTTTGATTTCACCCTACTTTTCCAGTGGCAATCAGAATTTCCCGTCGTATGGCCTTTTCCATATCCCAAAGTGATTTTTTATTAACAAACTTGTTCTGGTCTTGATATAGCTGAAATATTGCTGAGTAGACGTTAAACAATATTCAGTCAATCAATCAATCAAAATGTTTTGGAATTGAGAAAGTACTTATGTGGTTAAAGTGCTTTTGTGGTTGCTACAACAGGTATAAACTGATAAAGTGGATATGAAGTTCATGCTAATATTGGGAAAGTTGTTTTGAAAAAAGTTCTCACCAAAAGTACTATAGTAATTGTATCAAATGAAATTTTGTTGCTATCTCAAATTTTTAATGATAGCAAACCTAAGTGTGCACTGTAGAAAGTTGTGGTTAGCAAACCTAAGTGTGCACTGTAAAAAGTTGTGGAGGCTTGGGTTATTTACATTTTGTACTATAATGCTTGAAATTAAAGGGTTCTAAAGGCACAGTCATTATAGAGAAATCATAATAACCCATTTATAAAAAGGGTTCACTGAAAAATCTTAGTCTGGTTGAGTGAGGCATAAAAATTGGAGGGTCCAAGGATTTTTATAAATTTTTTGCGGTTTGCCTCCTACTAGTACCCTGTAATCTTGGGTTTGTCTCGGTGATGTTTCACAAAATAACTATAAAATGGGCAAAAATGAAAAGAATAATGATATTGTTTATATTTCTAATGATATTTTTCGTCTTTTGCAGCAACCATGTTTCTGAACACCTTGACGCCAAAGTTCTACGTGGCGTTAACCGGAACTTCGTCACTGATATCAGGACTAATTCTGGTAAGTTATAATTACAGTATAATTAATTAACTAGTACCTGGATTGACGTAGTATAGATATATGGTGTTGAATTTCAACATGATTAATGTAATACCTAGCACCTGACTTGACGTATTATAGATGAACAGTGTTGAAATTTCAGCCCCTGTATAAAGGAGCAGACGTCATATGTAGGAGTTCTGTTGTATTGTATTATTATTACCATGTTTCTTGACAAAGGAAAGCGTGATAAAATGACAAGCTATCAAATGACAGAAACTTATGTAAGCTATAATAGTATACAATTAATGACTTTTGATGAGGTCAATACCACAATTTAACAACCCAAGAGATGTGATTATTACCGAGGCCGTTTACGGCCGAGGTAATTGTCGGATCTCGAGGGTTGTTAAATTGTGGTTTTAACCGAAATCGAAAGTCATTAATTGTTTTATTATATGAATAGTTGTTCCAAAAATTTAACGTTTTACTTTTGCTTTTCCTTCTTTCAACAGTTTAGTCTTGACGTTGTTTCTACTTTGGGCCGAAATGGATTTTTCCTGTTACTATATATGGGTACACGCTGAAGTGTTAAAAAGTGATGTTAACCTCACGTGCTAAATTGCGCGGTGATCATCACATTAAAAGACTAGGATTTTCCCTGTTACTATTTATGGTTACACGCTGTGGTGTTTAAAAGTGATGTTAACCTCACGTGCTAAATTGCACGGTGATCATCACATTTTGAAAGGGAAAGCGAAGTACTGATTTATCCAATCAGAATCTTGTATATTTATAGTCATATAATAATACAAATTGTAGCTTAGAACAGTTTGTAGACTTAGAATAGTATGAAGACAAAAAACCTGTGTGATGGATTGATTGATTGTGTAGTTTCACATCATGTGAGCAATATTTCATCTATATTAGGACAATAACTTAATCAGTTCAAAAATTTAACAAGAAAAAAGAAATTATGGTTGAAGGGATAACCAGGGCAACAAATTTTGATTGCCACTAGAAAAGAGGAGAAATGGGTAATGGCAGAAAATGTACCCTTCAATACAGCCGCCAGTGTATCTATAAATACAGAAGGGTTTTTAATACTGCATTGAGCATTGTGTTTCTCCACAGTTTGCCAACAATTGCTTTTGTCAAGGCTTTCTGTATTATGACTTGACTTACCCTGCATAGATAGGGCATTTTCCTATCCACCATCCAGGGATGGTCTGAGCATCTCTCTAGGCACAGCCCTGAAAACTGCTTCAGGTGCCTGTCTATAGCAAGAACTTTTTTAAACAAAAACATGTTGATCGATGTTGCTCAACATTTTTATTCCCTTCTTGTAACCCTGGTGTTTTCAGCTGGATAACCCTGAGCATCGCCCAAGTTGGCACTCCATGCAAGTGGGGG
>MJUU01072710.1:213831-226477 GCA_002080025.1 Modiolus philippinarum
ATTGTTCACCTCTTGTTGAAGACCCTCAGGCGACATCAAGATGTAGACAGGAATAAAAGCCCTGTCCTTGATAAACTGGAGTTTTCTATGTATCATGTGCGTTTTTGTCACATGTACATTCACTCCATATCCTTACATTTTTCCTATATACAACATACTTTGTAAAACCTGAAACTTTCTTGTAACACAACCATTGCTTAAGGATGTTCGCTGGTCACGATAATGTATTTTTGCCGGATTTTCGGACTTCTCTAGTTTTATCCATTTAAAAGCTTTATAACTTTTTGATTGGTGACCTCCTAATTTTTTTTCCATTATTTCATTTTATACATCTTTTGGAGCATTCTGACAAAATTTCATTCAGTTGGTGTTATTTTGTCACATTCTTTATTGGATAAACATTCTTATGTTTAAACCTATGAAAAATGCAGAAGAGTTGAGTTTCCCGCCAATTTTTTAAACAATTGTATCTCAGAAATTCCTCCGGTATCCTATCAATTTCTTTGGCTTAAGTTACTTCTTTTTTCAATTTTCTAACAAAAAATCACATTAAATTGAAATCCTTAATATTATTTTAAAATTGACCGTAACAACCTTAATCTGTGTTTAACAAAATTGTGTAAGCTTATGGAATTGAACACTTTATGACCTGAAAACCTGTCTATAGAAACAAGACAAAAATCCAATCTGTGTTAAATTAAACAATTGGATTGGCAAAAAAATTTGATACAGACACAAATGAAATGGGTATTTAAGTTATCCTTTAGGTGTGAATACAGTAAATAAATCTCCATTACTTCCTATGTTAAATTCTAAGACAATGATCACTCATATTAATTTTCCCATAATTAATCAGGAACTTTTATATCTCATTCAGTAAAATATAAATGTATGGCTATTTTTTGGCACCGTCAAAACATAGGGTCATGCGGCATTTTTTTAGCCATTTCCATGACTTGAAAACAGATATAGCAATTCCGGACTGAATTTCTTACAGTGACCCCCCTTTTCTTAAAACTCGCTATGAAAAATATAGAGTGTTGTCATCCTACTTCTTTCACTTTTTAAACATCACCTATGAACTAGCTTTTAAAAAATATTCATTTCAAATAATATCATCCAATCATCTCATTATAATTTTTCATTACAATACTGAAAGCTCTCCCCAAAAGAGGTGGAGCTTAATGATGTCATGTTTATTTACTGAATTCACACCTATAAGTACTGGCAGTACCGCAGAACGAGACACTATATATGTTGCTAGTTTGCTATACCTATTAGAAGTACTTCTAACCACATTTCGACAAATATCGGTGTTCTGTTGATTTTATCATGTTTATAGAATTTTTTTCCAGAGTCCACCCCCTCTGAAAAAAATGAAGAAAAAATGTTATGTTTTGGAGACTTTACGGTATTGCTCTTAGTTGTTGGCAGCCATTTTTAACTCTTTGTTCCCGTTATTTGCATATGTTATGTAAGTGTCAAGTTTTCACATTTACATGCTTACCTTTGTTATCAAGATGCTTTATTTGGGAAATAAAACATGACATGTGTCAACTTACAAAATGTACTATAAAAGTACCATTTTGAAATGGACTATAACAGAGAAAAAGGAAAAGCCGGGATATAATTCTGCTGACTTTTGGTACATTTCATCTTAAACAAACTATGTCAAGTAAACAGAACTGTCTTCTTTCTTAAAGTTTATGAAACATAGAGACGTTGCTAGATATGGCATTCCACTTATTTTTTTCAGAATTTTCCGAAAATTTGAACTTTGGAAATTGGAACATTAGTGACATTGAAGGCTAAAAACAAAATCATGTGCGTAGTTCTACATGACATTAGTCTGAATTCAACGTGTCCCCGCAAATTACACACATACAGTCGCAAACAGGGACAGTTATCCGAGTATACCCCTTTTCACAGTTGAAAAGTTCGATGAATCGTGAAACAGACTATAAATATGATGTCATGAGTTAAAAACAGTTATACAAGTGTTGACATTGCATATTTTACACAATATATCACTTTGACCCTTGCAAAGTAGCTTAAAACGTTGAAAACATTAAAATCAGATTTCCCTCCTATAGGTGTTAATACAGTAAATAAATCTCCATTACTTCCTATGTTAAATTCTAAGACAATGATCACTCATATTAATTTTCCCGTAATTAATCGGGAACTTTTATATCTCATTCAGTAAAATATAAATGTATGGCTATTTTTTGGCCCAGTCAAAACATAGGGTCATGCAGCATTTTTTAGCCATTTCCATGACTTGAAAACGGTTATAGCAATTCCACACTGAATTTCTTACTGTGACCCCCCTTTTCTTAAAACTCGCTATGAAAAAATATAGAATGTTGTCAGCTTACTTCTTTCACTTTTTAAACGTCACCTATGAACTAGCTTAAAATATTCATTTCAAATAATATCATCCAATCATCTCATTATAATTTTTCATTACAATACTGAAAGCTCTCCCCAAAAGAGGCAGAGCTTAATGATGTCATGTTTATTTACTGAATTCACACCTTTAATTAATCTCCTGCTTTAGCGGGCAGTATTTATAGTGATCATGGTTTCTGATTGTCTGACCATCCATCTGTTCGTTATTCCATCTGCCATAGGAGTACACACTTTGTGGCGACAACTCCCCCTAGACTACTTGATGAAATCCAATGAATCTATCACAGAATGTTCAGTACACATTGCCATTGTGCACCATCTATTTATAATTTTGATTTGATCTCTGTTTTTTTTTTCAGTTTTTTTTTGGAGGGGGGTGGGGGATATATATTTGTGAGCTTTGCTCACAGTTTTTCTAGTTGTTTATGTAATGTAATGTTAGCAATGATGCATTGAATTAATATTGATAAAACAAGCAGACTCTACAATGCAAAAAAAAAATTAAGAATGCAAGTCAATTTTACAGCCTTCACCAAAATTATTCTTTTCAGTTAAGATTTGGATTATTCATGGTCACCATTGTTTTCGTCTTGTAACAAATTCTTCAAAATTGATCTCGCCTTTTGATGTCGATGTTTAGCTGATTTAGCTTTTTGACACAGCTTGTTGTATTATTCTTGTTTTTACGAGCTTTATATTGTATTGTCAATCAAATATGTTATTTGATTTTAATTAAACTAAGTTTTCTGCCTAGAGAATAAATTCAATGCATCAGCTTCTGCAGTACTTTGGTATTACATAGTTTCAAACATTGGATATAAATTACGTAACAGATTACAGCAGTTATACATTAGCCAACTGTGGCATTATATAATAGGAATCATTAGTAATTCAAATAAATATGAAAAAGAAAGGAAATGGGGTAAATGTCAAGGAGACAACATCCCATATACAGGTTAAAACGACCCAAAACAAAGCATCTAGGAGTCACTGTACGGTCTTCAACACATGTATAGACTCGCAGAAGAATGACCGTCTGTCAGTCTCTCTGTCAACATAATTCTGCCCCTCTAACAATTTGTTGTGGCATTTTCAGACTTACTTACTGTTACTTTTTTGCCATAAGACTTAACTATTTTTGAGGTCATCTTATGCCCTTTTGATGGTTTACCATTTCATTATGATTTGGTGAATAAGCAGTATTTTCAGAAAATTTTAGTTCCAGTCTGCCTTTTTATAGCAGTTCCTTATATTGATATCTGCATTTCCATTAATGATGAACAATTTAAAAAGGACCCTTGACATTGTTAGGATGTTGACAGAGCATGTCAGTCTGTCATATGACTTTTGTCCTTGACCTCAATTTCACGGTCTAGTGACCATGTTTAGTGTCTCTAATTAGATCCATTTTGCAATAACTGTAAGTGGTAGCTCAATGATATTTGGTATATAGGTTGGTCTTGGGTAGTATATGTCAGTCTGGCATATGCCTTTTGTCCTTGACCTCAATTTCATGCATGTCTAGTGGCAACGTTAAGTGTCTTTGATTTCTGCAATTAAGTTTATTCCTCAATAATTAAGTGGTAGGTCAATGGTATTTGGTATATACGTTGGTCTTGGGTAGTACATGTTAGTCTGGCAAATGACTTTTGTCCTTAACCTCTATTTCACGGTCTGGTTGCCACATTAATTTTTCTCTGATTAAGTAAATTTCTCAATAACTATAAGTGGTAGGTCAATAATATTTAATATGTAGGTTGGTCTTGGGTAGTAAATGTCAGTCTGGCATATGACTTTTTGTCCTTGTCCTCAATTTCACAGTCTGGTGGCCATGTTAAGTTTCTCTGATTAAGTCTCAATATCTAGAAGTGCTAGGTCAATAATCTTTTATATGTAGGTTGGTCTTGGGTAGGTCATGTCAGTCTGGAATATGACTTTTGTCCTTGACCTCAATTTCACGGTCTAGTGACAATGTTAAGTGTTCTAATTAGATCCATTTTGCAATAACTGTAAGTGGTAGCTCAATGATATTTGGTATAAAGGTTGGTCTTGGCTAGTATATGTCAGTTTGGCATATGACTTTTGTCCTTGATCTCAATTTCATGGTCTAGTGGTCATGTTAATTAGTCTCTCTGATTTAGTCCATTTCTCAAAAACTAAATGGTAGGTGGATAAAATATAGTATGCAGGGTGGTCTCTAGTAGTACATGTCAGTCTGGCCAATGATTTTTGTCCTTGACCTCAATTTCACAGTCTAGTGGACAAGATACCGTAAGTGTCTCTGATTAGGTTAGTTTCTCACAACCATAAGTGGGAGCTACCCGTAAATGATATTTAGAATGTGGCTTGGTCTTTGAGAACTGGCAGGTGACTTTTGTCTTTGGCCTAATTTCATGGTCTGGTGAGCATGTCAAATTTCTGAGTATCTATTGTGGTAGGTGAATTATATTTTGTATTTGCCATTTTGGGTTGGTCTTGGGTAATATATTGGCCTGTTATATGGCTTTTGTCAGTGGCCTAAATTTCACAGTCTAGTGAGCATGTTCAGTTTTTCTGATTAGGTCATTTATTTTTTCACATCATTCAGATGCCAAGCAGGGACAGGCAAAACATCTATTATTGTCTACTCTTGTTGGAGTTATTGCATCTTATTAGGAATACATTTAAGAATTAAAAGCATACTAAAGCAAACTAAATAAGATTATGACATTTCATTAAATCAAAATTCTGCAAATGTCAAGAGCTTTCAATCCAATATTTGTATCAAACACATATCGTTTGATTTATTTAATGCATTTGAAATGCATTTGCAGTTTGTTAGCATAGCTGAAGTTACAAATCTCTTTGTCAGGGGATCCTCTGTTGACAAATGTTTAATCAGCCGCATGATTTAGAAGTGGAGTTGAAAACTAAAACATGCAATTTCTTTGTTATTCCTATAGTAATTTAACCGGAATAGTTTCAGGGGACAAATCACGATTCCAGTGGATCAATATCGTTACATCTGTATTTACGGCATTTAAGTACACGACTCTCTTGGATTTTGTATTGATTATTTTCTCCACTACATCTTTAGGAAAATAGCCTTTTATAAGATAATTTGTGACGCACTAATCCTATTTTTGAACAGCCAAGATTAGATTCGGCAATTCTTTGTGGTTTTTTTCATTAATAACACAGAAATTTTAGCTTATAATTTATAGTTAAATGACAGACAGTTATTTGAAGCAATGTCTATTTTCCAAATTTAGATTTCAATCCTTTTTCGCAATTTTGCGTTTTTGCATTGGCAAAGTAGAATACTACTTTCGTAAGCAAATATAGATTATCTTGTCTCTTTAAAATAGAGTAGACATGCAAAAACACAATTTCCAAGAAAAACTGCTCACAAAATGTAACATATTTTCATGATCTAACCTCATTTCACAACTTGACGTAAAGAAATATTAGAAAATCAGCGATATAGCCCTGAAGCTGCTGCATATTCAAACACTTGCCTTGTAAAAATTCAGCAGCAATTTTTGAAACAAAAAGGACAAAAAAATGTAGAAATACAGACTTTTACATGAAGATTGCAATAGATTATATTGACATTCCTTTCCCTTTTCCAAAATAACATATGTATCATACATTTTCCCCTTCTGTTTATACTAGTGCATGTTTTTGGTGTCCACAGATTAATACTATAAGATTATTACATGAATATTGGGGAATATTGTCCAGAGTAGAATTTAATATTGCACGAGCTTGCGAGTGCAATATATATTCTATGAGGAATAATACCCATTCCCCAATATTCATGCAATTACCCTTTTATTGTATAGCAGAGCTAAATTTTCTGTTAAAAATGAAATTTTGTTGTCAATGATGTCATGAAATTTAAGTCATGTGCACTAGTGCTATATATTGCACGCTTGCTTTTGGTTGCTGTCTTAGGGAAATATTATGTTGCTATACAATAATATGGGATCTCATATCATGTAAGGTTTACACAGGTTTCAGGTTAAGTCTGGGTTTGCTTAAGACAGGTTTCAATAAGTAAAAAAGCCCACGGAAAAACTTTTTTTTGAAGATTTTTGTAATTGAAAATGGTTGGCTATTGAGTCTGTACTCAAATGGACAAAAGTTTTGTGCAAAAAATATATATCTGTTGCTGTTTTCAGTTTTTGGGTCATTTTTATGTAAAACCTTGTACATGTAGAAAAAAGAAGGGAAACCGGGAATATGTCAAAGAGACAACGACCCAAAGGGGAGTAATAACAACTCAAAGCCACCATAAGATCTTCAATGAACGGTGAGGAAACCCCACACCCAATGGCAGGTTGGAGTCATCCCCTTAATAAAGAGTAATCAAGTTCAGCAAAATAATCATCATCCTAGACTCCTAAAGATGATGTAGTTTATTTAAAAAAAAAAAACTTCTCTCAAAAGAACTTGTCCCAAAACTGTATCATTGTGGGCATGCAATGCTTCTTCACAAACACTGATGTGTACTGCAAAAGTGTGATATGGTTAATGGACTACAAATGAAGAGAGGTGTTTGCATTAATTTGTTATGGTGATTCCAGGATTAATGAAACACCATATCAAACACCTAAAGAGTTGTTTACATGATATTGAAGTGATACCCGTTAAATCAGATATCCAAAGGGTTGTTCACAGGAATCTTGAAAAACATGTTTGTTTTTCAAGATAAAGGTGATACCCGCTAATGAAGCAAATACATGATATTCAGAGAGTTGTTTACACAAATCTTAAAATCTTGAAAAACATCATTGCAAAAAGAACAAAACAATACAAAAATTATACTCAGTCTACTTAGACTGTAATCACTGTATAATAACTATTCGTTGGCCATTTTTGAAAATTGCTTCCTCCTATTTCAAAAACACTTTCAGTCCTTCTGTCAATTTTCTTTTCACCTGATCAACTTGGTTATTACAGTATGATTAATGTAATCTAGCTGATACTTACAAAGACTCTTGTATCACCATACACGGGTTAATACTCATATTTAAGAATTATAGTTGATACATCATCACCTTGGTTATATTTCAATTCCTATTCCATAATCAATTTTTAATATTGCTACCATCTGTTTCTGAAACAGATGAAAACAATTTTTCAAATTGGTTAAACCAATCTTACAGTTTTACAACTTCATCGTTGCTATCAAACTGTAAAATTGGTTCAACAATATGAATAGATGGAGGGGGGGCAGGAGGGGGTCTGATCCCGGAATCCCGACTTTATTTTTTCTAAATCCCAAAATCCCGAACTACAAAGAAACTTAAAGACTGATGAAATCCCAATTCCTGGTGAATAAATTTCCTGAAATCCCTTGCCTAAATCATAAAAATGCCGAAATCCCGGGCTTAAAAACATCCAATCCCGACATCCCGAAAAAGGTCCTGCCCCCCCTCATACATGATTCTTACCAAAGGAAATCTTCTGTCTTAATGCTTACTGTGCGAGTACAGCTTGAGTTATTTGCAGTAATATAAATTGTTTATTACATTGGGCAATTTATTTTTCAAGAACTGGAAACAAAAGGTTAAAAATGCTTAATTGTTAGTTTAAAAGTATAATTTCTAATTTCTAATCATTTTTTTGGATCTTAGGTATATTTTAAAATACAATGGTTATTCATTTTCATTATTTTTCTGTAAAAATGGAAAAATGAAAAAAATAACAAGGGAGATCATAATTGTGATACATTTGTGTATAATTATTTCCCCTAAATAAATTAGTACCGGTACTTTCATGTTTTCCTCCCATAAATGATCTTCATAGTAAAAATTTCAGATACAAACGTATAAAAATGTGCTAGAAATAGCATTATAAGATTAAATTTGAGTTCATATTAAAGATAATAAAAAAAGATTTAGAAATATTTCCAAAAGTAAAATTAAGAATTTCCCCATCCTAAGAAAAAATTTTTCATTACAAAGGCAGTTTTCTTTAGTACATCCATAATAAAGGTTTAGAAGATATCCAGAGGTGAGTATCAACTTTTCAAATTGTTGAACCAATTTTACAGTTTGATAGCAACTACAGAGTTGTAAAACTGTAAGATTGGTTCAGCAATTGCTTAACCAATTTGGAAAATTGCTTTCATCTGTTTCGGAAACAGATGGTAGCAATTTTTAAAATTGATTAAGGAATAGGAATTGAAATATAACCAAGATGATGATGTATTGACTATAACTTAAGTGTATTTGACTTAATATGTTTAAAACTGCCATTTCAATACGAATGACAATAGTATGCCAATATGACCTGAACTAGATATTGGTTTAGTCCAATATGGGGTTTATCATAACTCCTCTTGATTTATCGTCACTGGTTATGAAAACATTGAAATAAGCCAGTGGTGCGTAAACTGTTGTCTGCTGTCTTGCTTTGACAGGACGCAATGTCTTTTGAAATAAAAAGTAAAGAAATAATGGAAAGCAATTGATATAATTAATGGAAATGAGGTTAATTAATAAAGTTATCATTATGTAATGTTTTTCATATTGGCATAGTTATAGATCCTCGGTAAGTCACATTGGCCTTCGGCTTGCACTTTAGTCCAATATGGATTACCTCGGATCTATAACAATGCCAATATGAAAAACATTACGCAATAATACTATAATATACCATACATTTAAGTCAATATTTTTTACTCCTGGGCAAGAGGGTAGTGTATTTTAAGGGATCTGATTGGAATCATGATCAAAACAGTTCTTTATTCAGCACCTGATTATAACTTGCAGTTTTATATAAGACCTTGAAGCTGTAATGCAATGATGGCTTATACCCCTGTAAAAAAACATGGCTTGCAAGATTTAGAAACAAACATCCTGTCTCATTTACTTTGTCTCATCTAATTTTACAAAGAACATTACCTAGACCAACAATTTTTTGCCATTTTTATATCAGGTAAATAAGACATCAAAGAAAATGAATCGTCTTACAAATTTTATTTCGTTTTGATGTCACTTTCAATCTTCATATTGTTGTAAATATTTGTATATTAATCACAGAAGAGCCAGACATATTGTCTTTTCATGATAAATAGGATTCTTTGTGAAATACTCTCCATGTAGCATGTTAGGAGTTATGTTTATTATCTTGGAAATTAAATAACAATTTGATTTTCTTTGTCAGTTCTGTCTTAGAATTCTTTTAATCTTCCTTTAAGCAATGCTGCAAATTGCATACAAGAATTTTTGCAAAATCAGTGCTTCCTCGTTATACCACCCCTCTTTAACAGCGGTCCCCAACTTATCACCAACCATTTTCAAGATACATTTTTCAAAAAGTTGCGTAGTTTCTATGTTATTTATTCCCTTGAAATTTATCTCCAAAATTTTCTCTGATCCCAAAGGTAGCAGTATAATAAGGATGCACTGTATGATGAACTTATTGGAAGTCAAAATTTTCCATATCCTGAATTTTAAATTATAGACTTAATCGTTTGTCAGCAGAGGATGAGTTAAGGGGTGAAAGTGCTTAAATACAGTCGAACTTTGATGGCTCGAACACCCTAGAGATAAATAGCAGGAAGAATGTTCAAAATACTGTAAACCGAGAAATTTTCGCGCTGTCCTTATTTCGCGGTAAATTGACAGGATTTTAGTTTGCGCAGTTTTGAATTCGCGCTGCCAAAATGTTGACCATTGACTTCAATAATAGACAAGTATATTCGCACCGTTCTATCTTCGCGCTTTCATCCAAAATGCGAAAATCGCGAAATTAAAACTGCCGCGAAAATTTCCCGGTTTACAGTATTGTGGTTGCATGATGTGTAAAATTGAAAAAGGGACAACAAAAAGGGTTCAAGACACCCATGGCAGTGGAACTATTGCTGTTTGAGTCATCAAAGTTAAACTGTATATTTTGTAGCAATGACATTTCGGTCCAAGATGGCATTTAGTCGAGAATATAGTTTAACATATTGGACATAATGCATACTTGCCAACCTCAAATTCTACCTACGTGGATCATAACCCAACATTAAGGTATTTGCTGGCAGGTCATATTGCGCACACCCATCACACACTTTCTTAAGAACTCTTTTGCATAAGTTCTGTACCATTTATTACCATACATGAGGAGGGCAAGACCTTTTCTGTTAATGTGTGTTTGGACATTTTCAGCTGGTTTCTAAATGTCTTTTTTTTTGTGAAATGAATCAATTTTTTTTGTCTCGCCCGCTACAAAAGTTGTGCAAAGTATGACGTTGACGGCAGCGTAAACTCAAGTTTTTATATAGAAGCCTTTGATGTAGGAACTTTATATTTAGTCCATAGGAAGCTTACGGCGAACCCTATCTGTCGGACCCAAAATTATCTGACCATGACCTATATTTCGCGGTCCAGTGACCAGGTTAAGTTTTTTTGCTTAAGTCCATTTCTCAATAACTACAAGCTAGAAGTCAATGATATTTGGTATATAGCTTGGTCTTGGTTAGTACATGTCAGTCTGCCATATGGCTTTTGACCTTGACCTCAATTTCACGGTCCAGTGACCAGGTTAAGTTTTTTTGCTTAAGTCTGTTTCTCAATAACTACAAGGTCAATGATATTTATACCCCATGCAACGAAGTTGTGGAGGGTATATAGTTTTTGACTGGTCCGTCAGTCCGTCTGTCCGTCAGTCCGTCCGTCCGTCTGTCATCAAGTGGGTACACCATTTGTCCGGATAACTCCTCCTACAGTTTTTAAGCTAGGAAGTTTTTATTTTGCAGGCTGATTGTGCACATATCAAAGATGTGCATACTACTTGGATTTTGATTTTTGATTATTTTTCAGAAAACTACACATTGTTGAACTTTGTCATTTTTATTCATCATATTGCATATAGGGTATACCATTTGTCCGGACAACTCCTCCTACAGTTTTTAAGCTAGGAAGTTTTTATTTTGCAGGTGGATTGTGCACATATCAAAGATGTGCATACTACTTGGATTTTGATTTTTGATAATTTTTCAGCAAATTCACATTGTTCAACTTTGTCATTTTTATGCATTATATTGCATATAGGGTACACCATTTGTCCGGATAACTCCTCCTTCAGTTTTTAAGCTAGGAAGTTTTTATTTCGCTGGTTGATTGTTCACATATCAAAGATGTGCATGCTGCTTGGATTTTGATTTTAAATAATTTTTCAGAAAACTACACATTGTATAACTTTGTCATTTTTATGCATTATATTGCATATAGGGTACATCATTGTGTTTTGTGGTCATGTGGTGTCTTTGGTCTTCCGTCTTTTGGTGTTCTTGCTTTTGCCTTGTCTCTGGACTTTGATTTGTGTAATTTTGTGCTTTGTTCCTTCGGTATTCTACTGCCGTTGTTTTGTCCGGATAACTCCTCCTACAGTTTATTAGATAGGAAGTTATTATTTTGCAGGTTGATTGTTCACATATCAAAGATGTGCATGCTACTTGGATTTTGATTTTTGATATTTTTTTTTCAGAAAACTACACATTGTTGAACTTTGTCATTTTTATGCATTATATTGCATATAGGGTACATTATTTGTTCGGATAAATCCTCCTACAGTTTTTAAGATATTTTACAGGATGATTGTGCATCTGTAAGAGATGTGCAAACTACTTGGATTTCAATGTTTGATAATTTTTAGATAATGCAGGATTATTGGATGTGTGGGGGCGTGGGGTATGTGAGCTTGCTCATTAAGGTTCTTTAATTAGTATATAGCTTGGTCTTGGTTAGTACATGTCAAGTTTTTTTGCTTAAGTCTGTTTCTCAATAACTACAAGCCATAGGTCAATGATAGTTGGTATATAGCTTAGTTTTGGTTAGTACATGTCAGTCTGCCATATGGCTTTTGACCTTGACCTCAATTTCATGGGCTAGTGGACAAAGTTGAGTGTTTCTGATTATAATAGTTTCTTAATTACTGTAAGTGGAATGGTAATAATATTTGGCTTGTAGGTTGCTCTTGAGTAGTACATGACTGTTTTAGCGACAAGCAGGGACGGGCGAGACATCTATTAGGGTCCACTCTTGTTTTGTTTTTGGACTGTTGGTGTTTTCTGTTTTTAAATTTTAACTTTTTCTTAGCTGTTAAAGGAAAATAAAAAGTGTTGTTTGCTGTTAATCTTAGAAATTGTGTTACTTATTTTGTGGCGGGTAATGATCAGTGGCAGGTGAAAATGATGACCCGCTGCGTGTGATTGTCTTTGGCCGGTGAGGGGTTTATTTTGCAGGTCACACCC
>MJUU01072710.1:227029-261321 GCA_002080025.1 Modiolus philippinarum
ACTATGATTCAATTATTTCGTGTCTTATGCAGTCTTGATTACATTAAAAGTTAACAGTTTTGATGTGATATATGCATGTTTTACCATCTAATATTATAGAATTACCAAGAAGGATTACATGTAATATAAATGGGTGTCTTCCGTCAGAGAAATTATATCAAAGGGCTAACAGATACATTTTTCTTGTCAAATAGCAAATTTTTAAAAATTATTTTTCAATACACCCAAATATATTATTGGAATTCATATTTTATATCATTTTGCTCAAAATATTTTTTTTTTTTTTGCCAGACATTATATACTTTCTTTATGCAATGGTAAATGTGTGTTTGAATATTTTATGCATCTTTAACCTCTCATCCATACATTTGTTTTTAAAACATTCGTTAATAAAAATCATGATCTCAAAATTTTGAATACCACAACAATACCATAGAAGACAGACCCACAGTTTTCAGTATCCCCTGTAAGGCCGCATCAAATTGATATATAGATTCTCATTCCCCGACCGCCCCATTTTTTATAAGCTCAATTTTTGTCTTGCCCGCGAGGAAAGGCACGGAAAGCGAGACATATGCATAAAAAGTATGACGGCGGCGGCGGCAGCATAAACTTTAATGTTACGTTTTTGTGATTAGGTCACTTTCTCAGCAACTGTAAGTGGTAGGTCAATGATATTTGGTATATAGGTTGGTCTTGAGCAGTACATGACAGTCTGCTATTCAGCTTTTGTCTGTGACCTCAATTTCACGGTCCAATGAACATGTTAAGTTTTTTGCTTAGTTTAGTTTCTCAGTAACTGATAAGTGGTAGGTTAATGATATATGGTATGTAGGTTGGTCTTAGGTAGTACATGACAGTCTGTCATATGGCCTTTGTCCTTGACCCCAATTTCATGGTCTAGTGAGCACGTTAATTTTTAGTGATTAGGTCATTTTCTCAGTAACTATAAGTGGTAGGTCAATGATATTTTGTATATAGGTTGGTCTTGAGTAGTACATGACAGTCTGCGATATGCAGACTTGCCTACCCTTAAGATTTTGGCGTAAGGCTTACTATTTTCAAAGGCATCTTACGATTTGGTCAATTTGCGGTATTTCCGGAAAATTTTCCGTTCCGGTCGGTCATTTTATTGCGGTTTCGTAAATTAGTGTTGAAATCGGCATTTCCAGTAATAAAAAGAATGTAAAAGGATCTTCAAAACAAGAATAGGGTCTGTAAGTCTCGTTCAATTTTGGAACTTCCGGGCACATAATTTGTACCCGGTAGTTACATTTTTAACAACAACATATGACGTTTCAAACACAAAATTAGGACGTCATAATGCTGCAACGTCATATTTTGGCGGGAAACGTTTTCAAATTGCAATTTTATCATGATTTCTCGGTGTCACATGACGAGACTTACAGACCCTATTCTAGGTTTCCATCTGAGGAAACAAGTATTCTTGGCAGGAGTATTGTGTAACTACATAATGTGCCTTTCACTGACGAGTGTAGTTGCTGTGTTGAAACACTTTTTTTTTTTTACATTAAAAAGTGCCTTACTATTTTTCATCTCATATTACAATTTTTGATCAAGTAACTTACTATTTTTGACCAAAAGGGGTAGACAAGTCTGGATATGGCTTTTGTCTGTGACCTCGATTTCACAGTCCATTGAACATGATAAGTATTTGTGCCTTATGTTTAGTTTCACAGTAACTTAAGAGGTAGGTTAATGATATATGGTATGTAGGTTGGTCTCAGGTAATACATGACAGTCTGTCATATGGCTTTTGTCCTAACCTCAATTTCACGGTCTAGTGAGCATGTTATTTTTTGTGATTAGGCCATTTTCTCAGTAATTTTAAGTGGTAGGTCAATGATATTTGATATATTAGGTTGGTCTTGAGTAGTACATGACAGTCTGCTATATGGCTTTTGTCTGTGACCTCGATTTCACGGTCCAGTGATCATGTTAAGTTTCCTAGTATTTATTAATTTAAGGTCAATAATATTTGGTATGTGGATTTGTCTTAGACAGANAAGTGGTAGGTCAATGATATTTGGTATATGGGTTGGTCTTGGGTAGTACATGACAGTCTGTCACATGGCTTTTGTCCTTGACCTCAATTTCACGGTCTAGTGAACATGTTAAGTTATTTTGAATAGGTCAGTTTCTCAATAACTATAAGTGGTAGGTCAATGATATTTGGTATATGGGTTGGTTTTGGGCAGTGCATTACAGTCTGTCACATGGCTTTTGTACTTGACTTCAATTTCACGGTCTAGTGAGCATGTTAAGTTTTTTTTATTATGTCAGTTTCTAAGTAACAACAAGTGGTAGATCAATGATATATGGTGTATGGGTTGGTCTTGGATAGTAGATGAACAGTCTGTTGGCTTAAGTCCTTGACCTTCATTTCATGGTCTAGTGAGCATGTCATGTTTTTGTGTTTAGGTTGGTTTCTCAGTAACGTCATGTGGTAGGTCAATGATATTTGGTATATGGATTGCAATTGGTCGTGTGTAGTGCATGGCAGTCTGTCTTTTGGTTTTTGTTCTTGACCTTAATTTCACGGTCTAATGAGCATGTTAAGTTTTTGTTATGATGTAAATTTCTCAGCAACAACAAGTGGTAGGTCAATGATATTTGGTATATGGGTTGGTCTTAGGAAGTACATTACAGTCTGTCATATTGCTTTTGCCCTTGACCTTGATTTCATTATCTATTAAGCATGTTTAGTTTTTTATTATTTATTAATGGCAGGTCACTAATGTTTTGAATTTGGGTTGGTCTTGTGTAGCACACGACTGTTATATGACTTTTGTCCTTGACCTGATGTTTACATTTTATTGAACTTTTTGTCAGTATGTATAAGTGATAGGTTCACAGTCTAGTGAGCATGTTTTTGTGATAAGGTCAGTTTGATTTTTCACATCAATTTTAGCGGTAAAGCAGGGACGGGCGAGACATCTATTAGGGTCCACACTTGTTGACCAAAAGGGGTAGACAAGTCTAGATATGGCTTTTGTCAGTGACCTCGATTTCACAGTCCATTGAACATGATAAGTATTTGTGCTTTGTTTAGTTTCACAGTAACTATAAGTGGTAGGTTAATGATATATGGTATGTAGGTTGGTCTCAGGTAGTACATGACAGTCTGTCATATGGCTTTTGTCCTAACCTCAATTTCAAGGTCTAGTGAGCATGTTATTTTTTGTGATTAGGCCATTTTCTCAGTAATTTTAAGTGGTAGGTCAATGATATTTGATATATTAGGTTGGTCTTGAGTAGTACATGACAGTCTGCTATATGGCTTTTGTCTGTGACCTCGATTTCACGGTCCAGTGATCATGTTAAGTTTCCTAGTATTTATTAATTTAAGGTCAATAATATTTGGTATGTGGATTTGTCTTAGACAGAGGGTGACAGCCTGCTATTTGGCTTTAGCCCTTGACCTAATTTTCACGGTCTATTGAACATGTTTGGTTTTTCAGTAATTATCAGTGGTAGGCCACTTGATATTTAGCATTTTGGTTTTGGGTGATACATGACAGTCTGCTATGTTGCTTTTGTCAGTTAATATAATTTCACAGTCTTGCGAACATGTTAAGTTTTCGCATTAGGCAGTTTGAGTTTTCACATCAACTTTGCGACCAAGTAGGGACAGGCGAAACATCAATTTGGGTCCTCACTTGTTTTAATTTTCAATTATTCAGAAATTTTCTTTAAATTCCTATCAGTTTTAGTGAAAATCAGTGAAAAATATAAAATAGAACCCTCCCACTCACCCCAGATTTTTTGTTACAGGTGGATAAGAATCTACAAATTAACTTGATAGGGCCTATAATAAAAAAAAATAAAGGGCTACGCAGAGCGCAGCATGATACGACCGCAGCATGTCCACCACTGAAATTTGAACAAGTGTAATTGAAAGTGAGTGTGGACATACTAAAGAGCTTGACACAATAATTGCATGGACACAATAAGGGGATTGACGCAGTAACTAGCTGGACACAAACTAGGGAAAATGAAAAATTAGCCCTTATGACTCCTTATGGTTCCTCTTTGACCCCGTATAGCTCGAAAACGGTAAGAGCTACACCAAATCCATTGNAGATTTTTCTGTCTTGCACAGGAGTGTGTAAGAGAAGCTACATGTATTTATTCCTGCCAATATTTTACCTGGATGCTTTTTTTATTTCATGAATGTCTTCTATTGGTCAAATTAAGACACTTGACAAGTTTTCATAAAATTCTTGATATAACTTCCTATCTTGTAGACAAATAATATTCCTAATTGTTAAATTAAGGGAAAATTCAGAGAAATTTTTCATGTCTTCTTTCTCCGTTAAAAGCACAGGGGCCTATATATTTCTTTTCACCGTTTAAATCAGTCTACAATGCTTAATCAATTCAGAAAGGTTTCAGAAAATCCTTGATATAAACAATATCAGGAGTGATCAAGCCTCCTAAATCAATCAATAGGGTCTGTAAGTCTCGTCATGTGACACCGAGAAATCACGATAAAATTGCAATTTGAAAACGTTTCCCGCCAAATTATGACGTTGCAGGATTATGACGTTCAAATTTTTTGCTTGAAACGTCTTTTTTGTTTTTGTTTAAAATGCAACTTCCGGGTACAAGTTTTGGTCCCGGAAGTTTCAAAATTAGATGAGACTTACAGACCCTACAGTGAGAGTGTCAGATAAAAAATCTCAGACATCCTCGTGTAAGATTTCTAGCGTCTCAGACTCAGCAAGCTTCGTACGAGTACTTGAAATCTTACCCTTGGGTGTCTGAGATTTTTCTTTCTCTAATTTCTAGCAAATATAAACACCTCTTGGCTAGTTGGTTATCGAAACGATAATCAACATGGATATTATTTGATCTCAGTTGGCGATTGGTCAATCATGTAAATGTCTCGTGTCAGTTTCTGGAAATAGTGCAACCGGATGTTGATGAAATTAACAACTGCATCATTGTCTTGCGAAACGGTTTTTTCATTTTTATGACTAAGATAACTAACTTTATTGATAATATGACATTTTTTATCAAAAATATTATATTCAACACCCGAATTATGACTTAATATCTTATTTTTCTCAGTTGACAGCTCACAACTATTTAATTTAATGAACATATGGTTCTCTTTCAGTGTATACGATTTCTGATTTGTTTTTTCTTCTTTAATGTTTCAGATATTTGAATGGTGGTATTTCAAGAAATATGGAACCTCTTTTATCGAACAAGTATCGCTGAATCACATATCACCATTGCTGGGTGGAACAGAAGGGCAACAGAATGAAAACAACAACACTAACACAAATAACAACAGTAACAACACAAACAACACACAACAGAATCAACAAACACAACAGTCAATGCCAGGTAATACCATCATTTGTATTGTACAGTGTGCATTTGTGATAACACAACAGTCACAGCTAGGTAATAGACCCTTTCACAATAACTGTGGTCCTGCATTTTACACATGCGCTCATATACCTTAAAGTGGGTAAAATGCAACGTCATAGTATATGTGACGTCTTGATAAATTGTCCTACGACGTCATTTTGTGTAGGAACTGTTTTTATTTTCCACTCAAAATTGCAGAGCCGCAGTTATCTTGAAAGGGTCTATACCATCAATTGTATTGTATAGTGTGCATTTGTGATAATGCAAATCAACAAACACAACAGTCAATGTCTGATAATACCATCATTTGTATTGTAAAGTGTGCATTTGTAATAAGTCAGTAACAACAAACACAACAGTCAATGTCAGGTAATACCATCATTTCAATTGTATTATGTGCATTTGCAGTTCAGATTTACAACAGAATCAACAAACACAACAGTCAATGCCAGGTAATACCGTCATTTGTATTGTATGGTGCGCATTTTCAATAAATCAGCAAAACATGACTGAATCAAACAATATGATGGTCAATGACAGGTAATGCCAGCATTTGTAATGTATATTGTGTATTTGCAATTAATCAGCAACACTCAACAGAATAAACAAATACAATAGTCAAAGTGAAGTAAAATGATCGTTTGTAATGTATAGTGTGTTTTCGATATTTCAGTAAAGTGTGCATTTGCAATTACTCAACAACACTTATCAGAATCAGCAAATACAACAGTCAATATCCATTTAGTGATAGAAAACTTTAGAGTCCATTGTTGTCTTCACTCAGAAAGTTAATTATTAGACAAAATATCGAAACATTCAGCCGACAATAGGGTACATGCATCAGAGAGCAAAGGGTTGAGATTTTAAATCCATTTAAAGTGCTCCATGCTCCATGTTCATCAAGTAAAAATATAGTTAGCAGTAGTCATATATGGTACCTTTTAAATTAATTAGTGTTTTTTGTCTCTCCAGCAAGACATAGGCATACAAAGTGTTCACTTTTACTTAATGCTTGGGTTCAAGTACTTTAAAAAGTAATTAAATACTTTCAATTACATTGCATTTTTCACCAATTACATTACATTGCAAATGCAGGGATTTTTTTAAAAGTATTTGATTTTTTTCAAATACTTTGAAAAAGTAATTGAATACATTGCAATTACATTTTTAGAAAAATTCATAATCAAAATTATAGTAACAATACACTCTGTCTAATAGAATATGATTGACAGAGTCTACTGTAGTTCTAAATTATAGAACAATTATACATTAAGATTTTCTTTGTGGTTTGTATGAACAGATTTAAAGCAGAATTGTGTAAATTCAAATACTGTTAAAGTACTTATGTTTTATGGGGTTCTAATATTTGTAGATTTTGTGGTTCGATAAACCCACAAAATTAAGATCTGAACTAAATGCATTTTCCTTAATGTTTTAATGCATTGAATTTGAAACCATAAATTGAAAGTACCCACAAAATAGTGATATTTATGAAAAAAAAAACGAAAATTGAAGGCAGATGCCCACGAATAGTACTTATATGAAGATAAAAGGCAGTGTTAATATTAATTTTGTTTATTGTTCCAAAATTTTTAAACTCATTGTTACAAGACACACCATCTTGGGCAATGTATTTGAAAAGTATTTCAAAAGTAATTGCAATTACATCTAATTTTAAAATTGTTGTATTTAAATATTTCAGATACTTGTAATTGAAATAAAACTCAACTGCAATTATTGATTGCAATTACCCCATCCCTGCGTAATGCAGGATATTTTTAAAACCCTTTAATGTAGGAAATCATATTTGGTCCAGTAGTAGAACTAAAAATGGTAGGTTGATAATTGTTAGTATGTAGGTTGGTCTTGGGTAGTACATGTCAATCTAGCATATGACTTTTGTCCTTGACTTCAATTTCATGGTCTAGTGGCCATGTTAAGTTTCTCTGCCTAAGTCTATTTCTCAATAACAATATTAGGTGGGTAATATTTAGTATGTAGGTTGGTCTTGGGTAGTATATGTCAGTTTGGCATATGACTTTTGCCCTTGACCTCAATTTCACAGTCTAGTGGCCACTTTAAGTTTCTCTGCTTAAGTCTCTCAATAACTATAAAAAGTAGGTGGATAATGTAGGTTTGTCTTGGGTAGTACATGTCAGTCTGGCATATGACTTTTGTCCTTGACCTCAATTTCACTGTCTAGTAGCCACTTTAAGTTTCTCTGCTGAAGTCCATTTCTCAATAACTATAAGTGGTAGGTCGATAATATTTAATATGTTGGTTGGTCATAGGTAGTACATCTCAATCTGGCTTATGGCTTTTGTCCTTGGCCTCAATGAGCATGTTAAGTTTCTCAGTATCTGTTAGTGATATGTCAATGATATTTTGTATGTTGGTTTGTTTTGGGTAGTGCATGACAGTTCCAAATGACTTATGCCTGTGACCTTTATTTCATGGTAGAGTGAGCATGTCTGGTTTCTCATAATGTAATACTGGTAGGTCAAAGATATTTGGTATGACGATTGGTCTTGGTAGTACATAATGGTCTGCTTTATCGCTTTTGTTAATCCCAAATTTCATTCTAGTTAGCATTTACAGTTTCTGATTAGGTTAGTTTGATTCCACATCAATTTAGAGGCCAAGCAGGGACGGAGGAGACATCTATTTGGGTTCAGACTTGTATTGTTATTAGGAGATACTTCGTTATTTATTATTAAATGCGTTAGGAATATGGTTCCAAGACTTTTTAAAATCTTGTCAAATAATGATCCCTACGCATACTAGGTTACCCCAGGCTAAAAAAGTGTGTCCTAGCCTTGCAGGGTACCCCCTTAAAACAAATTGTTTATATTTCACATGTCACAATGATATTCACTTTATAAGGAATAGAAAAACATATCACTTTCTTATATAGCCCTGTTCCATAAAGTTCAATAGGATCTTCCTTTCAATCCATCTGCAAAATGAAACTAATTTTCTGGCTCGTCAGTTAATACATATTATGTAATTTGTAGACTGAAAAATGATATTGACTTAATCAAGTTTTATATATCTAGAAAATTTATTGTTTATTTTAGTCGATGTAGAGCCTGTGAACTAATGTATTTATGCAATGTATTTTTGTAAATCCATGAAAAAAGAAATATCACTAAATTAAATTGTCACAAATTTCTCCTATCATGCTTTAAAGGGAAAGTTCACTCAAAAAATTAAATTTGATATGTTATTCAAACATGTATTTTAAAACGTTGTTGCCGTGACCCGTTTACAGATCTTAAGTGGTTATTCTATAATTTGTGTCTTTGTATCAAAATTTTAACAAGCAGGGGGCTGCCATATTGACTTCTTCCGGTACCTTATACAAGGCTTCCGGTACCTTATATAATATTATTTGATTGGTCAATACTCGATATCCATATACCATATAGGAATAATAAACTACAATGTACGCTATCAATTTACGATCGAAACATGAACATGAAGTCAGGGAAAAAAACTAGTAATTGTCCGAATTTCGAGTTTCTATTAGTCATAAAAAGAAAATGTTAAAGAAACTAATCCTAATTTTCAAAAGAATGTAAATTTCGTGCATACCTTTATTTTACTCCTTTCAAAAACGAATGTGCACACGTGCGGATATTTTTCACGGTTAAGGAATTGTGCACTTACACTTCGTTGTTGACAAAACTTAATCCTCTGTAACATGTTACCTTGTTAATTGTAATTGTTTATTGTCATTAATTAAAACCCCAGGTGGCCCGTGTGACACAGGTGAATTATTTGTTCAGGTGAATTTTTTGTTCAGGTGGTCACCTGTGACGCGCACGCCACAGAACTTATTGCGTGTTTATTATGTATGAATATATGCTTGTAAACAAGTCAATTAATCATTTATTCCACAGTAGGAATAATGCTTGTGATGCAGTTGCGATTTTCATTCAGAAAAAAAATATGTGTATCCAGATATATTGTAAATTTCAAAGCATATTTTTTTCCATTAAAAATCTATAAATATTTCATTTTCAAGTACAATTCATAACGATGTGTGAAATTACAGAATACAGAATTCCCACAAGTTTTGTTTTGCAACAAAAAGAGGGGCTTACGCACCCCCCACCCCCACCCCCGAAATCCGCCATTCGGATTCATAGCTTGTCGAATTGGTCAAATACAAACTACATTACAAAAAGCATTTTGAGCGTTTTATGGGCTGAATATAGGATGGACTTCAGCAAGGAATTATAATAATATTCATTATGTGTTGATGTCCGAGAGTGTACAAATTTTATCTCGACAACATTACAACTTTGAATATTGAACTCATAATACATTTTTTTACTATTGACCGATTCAAACCAGTGAATATGCTCAAATATACCAGACTTCAAAACAAAACAAAAATACTAAAACAACGCTTGCTGTACGGTGCGAGTTTGTCGTTCCCGACAAGAAGGCGGTTGGCCTTTGCTTAACCCAAGAAGCTTCAATGTTCGACAACAAGCATAGAGGTCTCAATGTTTGTTCTTTTTTTCTGTTTGAAAGTTAAAAATCTGAAGAACCTTTTTTTTTCATACAAAAGATACTGTCCTAGTCAGCGAGGTTAAAAAAACCGGAGTTTTTATTATGCTGATGTGCGTGATTAGGATTATGTGTCTTCGCTTTTTTACTAATATTGAACTTCTTCATATTGTCCCGACTCAACACGTATTCTGATGAGACTTATGTGCTAGGCCCCTTATGCACTTAGGCATGCACATGTCCTCATATTTACCGCACGTGACTTTAAGATATTTACAAGTTATAGAAGCAAAAGGTGTTATTATCATAAAACGGTGCTTTGTTTGCATTATAGTCTGAAAAGGGTGTTTTTGAAAAGTAAAACCAAACTAATATGAATTTAACAATGTTAATTTATTATTCATTTATACTGTATAATTATGTATATCACAGCAAAATATTGCGAAAATTTTGCCGATTTTTCCGATCAATATATCAGCTTTTGTAATTAAAAACCTTTGCGCTCAAGTCTCGGCTGTAAGCTTGAGATCCAACATCCATGTCTTGTAGTATCATATTTTCTGTTCTATCCGCTTTCAAATGCATCAAGAATACATCAAGCAACATTCAAACCTATATAAGGCAAGAGTGTAACAGTGTATTTATTTCACGACAATTAATCTTTCCGGAAAACATTATTTAAGCCGCCAGTATGTTACGGAATAAAGTACACTAGTATATCACCAACATAATAAAATGGAAAGAATGCACTAGGACTTGCTTACACAAGTTCCCCTTACTTCTGACAGAGACATATAAAATGGTTTTATATGTCTCTGCATCTAATAAGACTGACACATAGTCAAGAAACAGGATTTTTAAACATAAATGGAATAAAAAAGTCAATTTATTAACCCGAATACATAATATTATCAATAAACACAATTTCAATCTGGGACTTGTTAAATGTAGATTAAATTTTAGCTTCAATGGACAGTAGATCCAAGAAAGTAGGACAAATTCCTTGTTTTGTTGAACAAAATGTGTCAGTTTGTTCCTTGTATATTTTCTTAATATCCTCTTTATTGCGTATAGTTACTGAGATGAAATCTTGAATTTGAATTTTGAAATTGTACCCGGATAAAAACTTCAAGTGGGGAATTCTTTATATTATATTTTCATACCTATTTGATCACCCCAAACTGATAAAATACAGGTATAGTAAGGCGTAATTTTGTAATTTGTGTAAGCCGACAGCTCTGCCCCGGGGAGAGTGCCGGACACGTGCGTATATTGAGACGACAGTGAAATATACACAGACAGAATGTTTTACGACTGTTACAATATACAATCACCTCATGCAGGTAGTCACACAAATTAAAAAATAAATATACATATTCACATCTCTCGGAAATTATGGTAACGGAGATGGTTTAGAAATACAATATTATAAATATTATTCTGCTTGCACGATTTAGTTATTCTTTTTTGTTTAGGGAAGAATTCCTTTGAATCCTAGATTAATTTCATAAAAATGATGAAAATAAAGAAAAAAAAACTAAAAGCAGATATCATGAGATTATTTTCAGGAAAAATCAGAAAACCTGACCAGTACAACGAAACTGTAATTCGAAAGTGTATTTATAAATTCCGCATGGTAACACAATGTTATTTTTATAATAATTGTACGTGTCACTTTTCCGCAGTATACATGTACAGCGGTAATTAGACGTTGTGATATCGATTGTGTCGCCACCTATGTATACATGGCGGACCCCCCAGTAGTAATTTCTTGACATTTCTAAGTTCGTTTTTTACTTTATAGATAAAGATATAATTTTTTTGTCGATGTATCATCGATGTTTGACATGTAAATAACAGAATATCAAATTTTGATTTTTGACTGAACTTCCCCTTTAAAGCTATAAGGTTATATCTAATACATAGCTATAGCTATTTCAAATATAGATAGCTGCAAATGGAATCAAGTCATGATTTGGGAAAATTAGTTGTCACTAAATATAGACTGTTTAAGTGTGTTTGCCACGAAAAACTGTAATACCGTATTCGACCTTATTAGCGCCCCTGCTCCAATAAGCGCCCCTCACAGTATTTCAAAGTCAAAATGCACAAGCGCCCCCTCAAAACTCCCGAACTGCCAAAATTTACTTACATTTATTTGCCCATGTACGAGTTTTGAGCAGGTATATTATCGCCGTAATTTTAAGAAACAGAATGTTTACTTACCTGTAATGATATCTTTTTATGTGTGCCAAATTCGCGTGATTGATTACTATAACTTTCTCATTTCTAAACGATTTAAATAACCAGAAGTTGAAGACACATTATAGAACTTACTAGCAATGACGGTAGCGGACATGCATAAATTCCGGTTTTGCAGATTCAATTAAGCGCCTCCGTTTTTAATTCACCTGGCCTAAAAGGCCATGTTAGCTTTTGCCATCACTTTGCGTCCGTCGTCCGTCCATCCGTGGTCTGTCCGTCCGTCGTCCGTCCGTCCGTCGTCCGTCAACAATTTCAAAAATCTTCTCCTCTGAAACTGCTGAGCCAATTGTAACCAAATCCCAAAACCCGTCTTGGAGTTATTGCCCTTTTTCCATAAAATTTTCAAAATTTGTGCATTTTTTATTTTTTATTTCAAAAAGTGTAACAGATAGAGGTCAAGTTTATATTGCAAAAAGGTTCAGCATGGCAAGATCTACAATCCCTGAAATTTTGAAGAAAATCCATAAACCCTTGTAGGAGTTATTGCCCTTTTTTCACAAAATTTTTAAAATTTTCGTTTTTTTTCATCTTTTATTTCCAAAACTATAGAAGATGAAGGTTAAGTGTAAATTGATGAAATGTTTGCCATGCTGTGGCGACTTCAAAACTGATGTTGAAAATTGTTCCTTGACCACCATTTTCAAAATGGCCGCCAAAAAAGGCGGGAAAATTCAACAATGTCCGATTTCAATGAAATTTGGTTTCAAAATAGATATTGATGTTGCGACTTCAAAACCGGTGTTGAAAATTGTTCGTTGACTGCTATTTTCAAAGTGGCCACCAAAAAAGGCGAGAAAATTCAACATTGTCCAATTTCAATGACATTTGGTTTCCAAATTGATCTTGATGTCGTAACTTCAAAACTGATATTAAAAATTGTTTGTTGACCACCATCTTTAAAATGGCCGCCAAAAAAGGCGGGAAAATTCAACATTGTCCTATTTCAATGAAGTTTGATTTCCAAGTAGATATTGATGTTGCGACTTCAAAACCGCTGTTGAAAATTGTTTGTTGACTGCCATTTACAATCTCGACTTCAAAACTGGTGTCGAAAGTGGTCCTTAGCAAGAACGTTTTTTCTCAAAAAAGCCCAACAAAGAAATATAGTAAAACATTATCAGTTCCAGATATTGGAGGTGTTTAAGCTACGAAAGTTTGAGAAACTGAAGATCAACTGTATAACTTAAAATGTTACCTTGATTGTGGCAACTGAAAGCCAGGTGAGCGATACAGGCTCCTGGGAGCCTCTAGTTTAATTTTGTAAGCGCCCTGGGTGCTTATTAGGTCAAATACGGTAATTGGAATTTAGTGAAACATTATGAATTCACAGTATTATCTTTCAACTAATAGAAAGTAGCCCACTCCATATTTACAAGCACTTTTGGACTACAAAAATTATTTGTGTAAAAATTCTTCAAGAATGATCTTTATTGTGTATTTTTTGTATATTTATATTTTAGCCATTCACCACACATATGGGGAGGGTTAGGATCCAAGAAAACGAGTTGAACGCCACCACAATTTTTGTGCTTGACTCAAGTCAGGAATATGTTGGTTAATGGCTTGTCCTAATCTTATTATAAAATTTTATTTTCTTGATATTCGGGTTATTGGATGTGGTTTGTTTCCATTGATTTATTGATTTTTTTACTTTTTGGGGCCATTTAGGGCTTGCTATATGGTGTGAGGTTCTTCACTGTGTTGAAGACCGTACGGTGACCGCTAGATGCTTTGTTCTGGTTTTTTTTAACCTGGAGATGGGATGTTGTCTCCTTGACATTAACCCCATTTCCTTTCTTTTTCATATTAATGTTTTAGTGCTGTGCTTTCAACACAGATATTATAACATGAACCTAAACTATTTTTTTACAAGACATGAAAAGGTTGTAATTGTGTAATTATATTTCATCAATTTTGTCATTTGCTTTTATTATATATCAGATATATTCTTTTATTGTAGAATGCAAAGTGTGGCGGAACCCTCTAAATTTGTTTCGAGGATCAGAATATCAAAGATATACATGGGCGCGAGGGAAAGAACCATTAACATATTATGATATGAATCTCTCGGCACAAGATCATCAGACATTTTTTACCTGTGAATCAGATGCTGGGAAACCAGAATTTGAAAGTAAGCAATGTATAGTAAAAATTTCTGTTCTATAATTATATAAAAGTGCAGAAGTTGAAAATAAGCCATAGTACAAATATACAGTAAACACTCCTTTCTACACACAATTCTCATGAAAAATATATTGCTTTGAAGCAGTTCACAATAAAACAACTAATATTTATTGGTCGACTGCAATAAGGGACTTTTGAGATAGGAACTCTCCTGTAATTTAAGGCGGAAACGATCGCCTCGGATACCAGTAAGAAGGAATACTGGATTTCTAAACCTATTGAAATAAATATATACCACATAAAAGACGTGAAACTATTTATGAAATTGAAGTGCATTAATAAATTTTCCTTTATGACAATTCTTTAATTAAATTTTAATTGATGAAAAAAAATTAACCTATAGCACTACAAATCGATTAGATATCAAATTTTATCATAATAATCCTTGAGTGGCCCTTCAAATTTGTGAATTTTATGTTTGTATCTCATCCAATATGGCTGCCATGGGGGAACACAGATGAACATGGGAACCTATATGAGCACTAACCATTCATTGCTAACCTTCATTCAGTGGCTTCCATCTTTTGAAATATTTGTCACAGCAGTCTTTCTCATCCATTTGTTGATTTTGCCACCATGTGTCTCAACATATACATGTAGCTAATGGTTCAGTATTTTGGTTTTGACTCACTCATTAGTTTTAATACAAAATTAAACAGATTTTATGTATAAATGTGCTGTAATTATTATTAAAACTTACATATATACTGCTTTTGTATTTTCAGTAATGCAGAGAGCATGGAGAGAAAGAAATCCTCAGTCAAGAATAAAAGCTGCCAAAGATGCATTAGAAAAAAATCCTGAGTAAGATATAACAGTATTGATGACATCTTCAGCTGATGTCAGCTTCTGTATAAATTTCCCCATGTTTTAAAATGCAGTGTGATATCAGTTCTATCAAGAACTTTAGATGTCATCAGTGTTTTCCATTTTAACATCAAAAAGGTTGTTGTTTTCCACAAAGTTTTTGAAATTTCCTATTAGCAGAAAAAAATTTCCATCATTTTAAACAATACAAACTATTACAAATATAACAGCAGTCTCAATTTAAATGTACAAATATGTATATTGTTGAAGTAAATGAGAACCGAACCATCAATCTTTAACGAACAATCCAAGGACAATGCCAGTGTTAGATAAACAAAGAAACAAAGACCCTGTTCACACTTACAATATTTGAATGGATCGAGATCGATCCCAGTCGGTTTTTGCTGTTCATACCATGAAAAGATCAATTGCAATCCATCTTATTTGGTTCAATAAAAAGAGGTGGTCTCAAAAAGATCGATTCAAATAGAAGCAATTTCAGGTTTGGTGTGAACAGTTTGGATTGATTGCGATTGATTCAAGTGCTTTGAAGCAAGTACGCGATCGATCACAATCGGTTTTAATGCGAAAGATAAAACCTGATTGCCATCTATCGCAATCGATTTAAATTTTCCAATGTGAATGTAAACAGTTTTTAAAAGAATCTATCTCATTTTGATCGATCCCATTTAGTTGTAGTGTGAACACGGCCAAAGACATAACATGAGCATGGCACAGAAAAGAAAATGAAGACACACAGATATACAATAATGAGCAACAAGGACCCAATAAAAAACCATGGGTGAGATCAGGTGCACCTGTAGAGTAAGCATTTCCTGCTTCTTATAAGGCACCCTCCGTGTTGAACATGTCAAATCTGGTAGTAAATCAAATCTGGTAGAGGAAAACAAACTTGAGTGGCAAAGATAAAGATCTATTGTCATCTGGGAAACAGAAATCCCATAGTGGTCTACAAATTTGTGATGTCGACTGTAAAATTTCTGTAGTGATGACTTCAAGTTATGGGTAACATATCCTTGCTTCAGTAGCCTATTTGTAAGCAACCAAGCTCTATCAAGGTAGTCACTGTATCGACCACAGGCCCTTGAGTCTGTGTTAAGGCCTTAGTTTGTTGGTGAAGACAAATTTATTATGAAAAAGATCAACAGAAAGTGTTTATTTACTTGACTACAGTCATGGTGAACATTGAAAGTTTCAGATAGAGTATCAACATGAAGAAGTTTTATGATGTGTTCAGTTTGGGCTGTTCCATTAAAATTTATGTGGGGGTGCACTTTGTTCAAGACCCCCCACCAATGTATTAAAAAATCTTCAAATACCTACACCAAATGGATTTTAACCCCCACAAAGGGAAAAATAATAAATTTTGCAACCCCTTCCTACATCAATTGAACAGCCCTTAGCACAGAAAGTTTGTGAAAAAAGTATCACTGACACAATATTTATGATGTCCTTACCTAGAACAGAAAGTTTCTGATAAAGTATCAACAGCGATGTTAATGTTAGCACACAGTTTCTGAACAGTATCAACAGCAAAAAAAAATTATGATGTTCTTAGTTAGCACAGAAAGTGTAAATTTATGACTTTCTTGGTTAACAGAACCTTGTCTGACATTGTCTGTGCACTGTTTAAAAAAATATTTATTATTTTGCAGTTGTTATACAGCTATGATATTGTTAGCTGAGGAAGACACGGGTACAATAGTAGATGTAGGTATCGTTAAATATTTACATATATTTCCACATATGAAGTATAAAATGAAGTACAATAGACCATATCCGAGCTTTGGTATCAAGATTTACTAGACCACTTTTCAACATGTCACAGTATAGAAAACGTCATGTCATAGACCCGGGTGGACATGTTTTTGATGTAGGGCGGACAAACAACAACTGGTGAATCTAAATACCAGAACTCAAATACTGTAAACCGGGAAATTTTCACGCCATCTTTATTTCGCGGTAAATTGACAGGATTTTAGTTCACGCAGTCTTGAATTTGCACTGCCAAATTGATGACTGTTGACTTCAATAAAAGACAAGTATATTTGCGCCGTTTTAATTTCCAAGCGCGAAAATGGCGAAAATTTCCCGGTTTACAGTATGGTCTATTGAACTTTGATGACAGGAAACTGCAATTGTCCAAACACCATATGTCTTGAACCCTTTTTGTTGTCCCGTTGTTCAAGTTTAGATACAGTTTGACCTCTATTTCTGGAACACCTCTCTAGCTCAAACTATTGGACTGTATTGGTATTTGTTATTCTAAGAATTGATTTGTCAGAAAAATGGTACAGTTCCTTGGTGCTTCACATGTACTGTGGAAGTACTTTTATTCATGGACATCAATTTTCATATTTTTAGTTTGCCTCAACGAAGTTGAAGGGGACTATTGGAGTACCCCCGGCGTCCTCGTCTGCGTCCGCATCTACGTCTACGTCCGCGTCCGCATTTGGACATATATCTCTGCAACTATGAAGGGTAGGGTCATCAAACTTTGTGTTCAGATGCATCTTGGGCTATCTCACAGTCTCCAAGAAAATTAGGTCTCTTTGACCTATATTTTCCGCTTGACTGGCTTTCATTTAATTTTAGGTCCGAGTTGATATCTCAGTAACTGTACATGGTAGCATCATCTAACCTTGCATGTGCATGCATCTTTGGGGGTAGGTCAGCATCCAGGCAAAATTAGGTCTATTTGACCTATATTTTCCGCATGATCGACTTACTTTCAAGTTTACGTCCGAGTTCAGATCTAAGGAACTGTACATGGTAGGATCATCTAACCTTGCATGTACATGCATCTTTGGCGGTAGGTCAGCATCCAGGCAAAATTAGGTCACTTTGACCTATATTTTCCGCATGATCGACTTACATTCAAGTTTACGTCCGAGTTCAGATTTAAGCAACTATACATGGTAGGATCATCTAATCTTGCATGTACATGCATCTTTGGCGGTAGGTCAGCATCCAGGCAAAATAAGTCACTTTGACCTATATTTTCAGCATGATTGACTTACATTCAAGTTTGCGTCCGAGTTCAGATTTAAGTACTAGTACATGGTAGGATCATCTAACCTTGCATGTGCATGTATCTTTGGCAATAGGTCAGCATCCAGGCAAAATTAGGTCACTTTTCCGTTTATGTTGGAATTCAGGTCTCGATAACTGTACATGGTAAGATCATCTAGCCTTTGTATAAGGGATGGTAAATGAGCACCCTGGCCAAATTGGGTTTCTGTGTCCATGTGCCATAACGAGGCGAACTTTGTAATCGTTGATTACCTATGTTTCATAAATACCGTATATTGGGTTATTTTCGTGTCGGCTTTTTTGGTGTAAAACAGGCCAGTGAAAAATTCGCTAAATTTGTAATTCACCTTTTTATACTCAATCTAATTAATTTGAATGGGCAGTGAAATTTAAGCGGAGGCTAAAATTCACATATGATTGCCTACCGCGAACATAGTGAAAAATTGACACATGCGAAATATTCCCAATATATGGTATCACTTTTTTCAACGGTACTAAAATTCATGGTTTTGAATTCTAAACATTGAACTTGTAAGGAAAAATACAAAGATCAGCATATCTTTCAATCATGTAAAAAATTCACTGTGTTTCACTTTAGAAAAGATGAAATTTCTTACATTCATGAAAGATATTCTGATCTTTGATTTGTACTCATGGAAGAAGCTATTATATTCTTTGCCTGGAAAAACTTTCCAAATGATTATGGACCAGACGAACCTATACTTTCCTGTAGTGAAGGTATATTATGAGCAATAATATAGGAATATACCTTAAATAGTTAGAACTAATCACCATTTTACACCTGTACTTAAAACAAGCGTTCCTTCCAAACAAACTCATACACGTGTTTTGAATGTTAACAATAACATAAATTTGTTACCTATAATAAATACATTATAATGTATCAGACACACCCTGAAATGAGATTTGAAAAATATGAAAAATAAAATACTATAACATATTCATATACCAGGGAACTATACACCTAATATTTTTTATCAATATTGTCCTGCTGGAAACATTGGTTAAATATGATTTGTATGCCCTTGCTCTGAAGGATCGGTGGTATAATCGTTTATGTGTGTCTGTCCGTCTTTCATTTCATCAGCCATTCTGTCATTCCTTTCATCCGTCACACATTCTTCTCGTAACATTTGTTTGCATTATAAAAAAAAAATTGATTCATTTTTTGTCTTTTTCAGGCTGAAAAATTATTTAAACAGGCCTATAAAACAGCAGAGGTAGCATACAGAAAATCTCAACAGACACAACATCAAAATCTACAACATGAAGCAACTTACAGTTAGTATTCATAAGATGCTGTAAACATATTAATTTTTTCGGTTGCTAATTTTCACGGTTTCTTGAACTGTGTCACATTTGCGGGTATCAATTTCCGCAGTTTTAGGAAAATATTGGTACCTTCTAATTGTTTCTGAAATATTTGCGGGTACTTATTTTTGTGGTCTTTTGTCAACTGCGAAAATGGCGAAAATTAGTACACCGTGAAATTACTACTTTTACAGTATGTTAGGAGAATTTGTTTTAAGAAAACAATTAATAATGGTATTGTTGGATATAGGAATTCTTCACTAAATAAGGCCTAAAATAAAATTAAGTGTGTTTGCCCTTCACCTACCTGCTCATCAAAAACCTCCAGACTCAAAAAAATTTATTGCCATAACTAGAAAAACATTTCTATCGTCAAATTTTTTAGAGCAAATCAACCAAATATTTGCAAAAACAATATGAAACGACGGCAGTAGAATACCGAAGGAACAAGGGAAGCGAAGACCACAAAAAATTGAAATCCAAAGACATTGCAAAAACGGCAACAGAGAAAAACAAAGACAAAACAAGGATGTGAGACAGGTACAATGCACGGGAATAAAACGATGACACCAAAAACTAAGGCACTCATAGTGTGAACTCCCATGAAAACTGGGAGTTTGAAAAAACATGAATATCGTTTAAGTAAAATAATTTCCTTTCCAACTCACTTCAAAAATGACTGGTTGAAGAATGGCAAAGAAACATGTTATTATTCATAGCCTAAGGCCTATAAGTCTCATACAAATTTCAAACTCATTAAAATACATGAAGTCAACTTCTTAAATACTTTTATGGAAATTCACAATGTGGTAAAAGCAAAATATGAAGTCATTTTTCTCAGATGTTATACATGTTGTATTTGACAAGAAATATTTTCATTTCATCCTGAATCCTTGGAATCATGCGACATGATTTAAAGACCCTATTGTACCATATAAACCTTTAAAAAATGTGTGGATTATAGTTTAACATAGCAGCTCATTGGAAAATCATTACTCTCATAGGCTGCTCTGAAACTATGGAAGAATTTTTTTTTCTAAACTATACTTGTATGATGTATGGAAAATCTTTTTACAAACATTGCTTATCTCATTTCATCTGATAAAAAACAAAGCTGGTGCATGGAACATAATTTAACATTTGCCCCTAAAGGAAAAACGTTTTTATCTAGTGAAGCAAATTCCATTAAACTACTGAAATGTGCAGCAGGTCCTAAAGATTGCTCATTTCAATTCAGTCTGTCAATTGCAAGTTGTAAATAATAGTTCAACATTTATAGACCCTTTGAGAAAAAACATCATAACATCAGCATAGGCATGGCTAAGACACATTTTGTCTGGTGAGTGATTGAGGCTTAGTCAAGACCCTGTAGTACATTTTACAAAAAATATCAAACATGTTATGCCCCTAGGATGAAAAAGTGGGGGGGATATTGTTTTACCAGTCCGTTTATCCATCTGTATGAATAAAAAACACAACTATTCATGTTTTTTTTAGAAAGTTTGCAACCAGATTCCTACTACTTTAAAGGAATCTAACTTACAATAAGTAGATGTGCACAAACATATCTTTAGGAATATTCAAAATGGACATGGTTGCCATGGAAACTGAAAACTGAAAAAAGGTAGTAAAATTCATATTGCCTAAAATTTGATGAACCTTACAAGAAGGACGTCTAGCACCCATAGAAATGATTTTGGGTCTCAGAATTTTCAAAATGGCTGCCGTTGCCATGGAAACTGGAAAAAGGCTGGAAAATTCAAACTGCCACAAAATGGATAAAACTTTACAGAAAGATTGCCTAGCACCCATAGAATTGATTTTCAGGCTCAGAACTTCCTTTTTATATTTTTTGGAAAAAGGGGAGGTATGATATTGTTTCCATACTTGTACTGTGTCAACACCTGTATTGTGTCAACACACACTGAAATTTGCACTTGCCATATTGATTCAGGGTTCAAAGAGCGGGGCATAACTGGTTGCCATTCGGCGACAGGTCTAGTTTTACTTTAGAGGATGATGAATATCTCTTCACATGCTTTCTTTTATAGAATGAAAAGTGTAAATATAAGAAGTGTGAAAACTGGATATGAATGAATCCAAAATTTTAACCAGATAGTCAGTCCTACAGTTTTAAATTTTGATTTAAAATGTAGAGATTTACTGGATTTTGCAGCATTTGGACAATACTGATACATGTATATTGTCATCACTGTCATAATTATTTTGTTCTACATTTATTCCTACTTCCATTAGAGTGTTTTATGACATGTATTTGTTTTCTTTTTAAAATTAGGAAGAGAAACAAATGTTATTGTTTATATAAAGAGAAGACTTGCCATGTGTGCTAGAAAGTTAGGTAGAACAAGGGAGGCAGTCAAAATGATGAGAGAGGTAAATTCATTATAAAATTATGTATGCTGATTAGAACTCCACAATTCACCGTTTCAGAAACTAAAGCATTGTGGGTAGAGCATACACCAAAACATGTTGATTGGTCAAGAACGTAATGGCATAACGTCATTGGTCGAAAATTAATTGTTCTTACACCAAAATTTCAAATACAATCACAGTACCCACAATTCCTTAGTTTCTGGAAAGGTGAATTACTTACTGCTTTTTCTCCTGGGTGGGTATAGGTCTATCATATTACCCAAAACAAAACCCCCTCAGCACGGGGTAATTTATGAAAGAAATATTTAATTTATAAATTTATTCATTTCATTTTTCCCAGTTTATATTTATTCCAATGGAATACCTTCTGCCCCTACTTCTGTATCTGTGTCCTAATTTACTTGTGACTAAGTGACTTTACACGATAGGGTCATCAAACTTTGCATGCAGGTGAATCTGGAGTTGAATGACAGCCTCCAAGAAAATTAGGTCTTTTTAAGCTATATAGTTTCCGCTTGAGTAGCTTACATTCAAATTTACATCTAAGTTCATATCATGCTTACTGTATGCGATAGGAACATCTAACTTTGCCCATGCATGTACATGTATCTCTTATCATTCCTCACTGATGACGGGTCAGCATCCAGGCAAAATCAAGTTACTTTGATAATGTGCCATAACAAATCAAACTCTTGAATCTTTGATTACCTATGTACAGATCCCCTATGTACATATACATAGCTGTATAAGATTGGAAATATCAGTGATGATTTTCTGGGAAATTATTTTCTAGAATTTCTCTCACAAACATGATATCATAATAGACATTGTCAACCTTGTTGTTCAGTTAATGTCTCAGCAAAGTAACAGGATAAATGATATCCATTAATTATAGATTTCTACGTTTCAAATTCCTGTGAAGATGTTATAATTAAATCAATAGCTAATCATAGATTCTTATAATCAAAAATATATGACTCGTCATAGCAAGACATGGTAATTTACTCATGCACTTTGCTCATTTGTAAATATTATGTTTGATCATGTGCGGATATTTAAAATGATTGTTATCTCAGTTTAGTTATAGTGTAGATATTTTACTCTTGAAATAACTCTTATATTTGGACTTGAGAATTGACATAACATTGCCAGTATCTTAATTGCAATTTGATTCAGAAAAATCCTAAATAGAATTATATTTCAATTCATGATATGTTTAAAAAGACTCAGTGTGTGCTTACAATAAAAAAATGTGTTCTGAATTGAATAGATAAAATGACATGAGTTCTCTTATGGTGCTGTTCACAAAGAGGAATCAAATAATTAAAAGTATACTGATTAAGCTTAAAGTAGAAATGTTCACAAATAGTTCAAATTTTTCGAGTTTCCTCAAAAATACTGTATAGGGCTCTATATTTGCTGTACGAAATCTTCGCTGTTTTCAGTATAGGGTTTAATGGCGGGGTTTTATAATGGCAGATTTAAAGATATAGTCATTATATTTATTTTTATTCAGACTAACAGTGAAATATTTGTGGGAATAGATTTTTCGCTCTTATGGCTTTAAACGTGAATATCACCAAAAATTAATACCCCACGAAAAATAGCACCTGTACAGTAATTTATCAAGCAATGAAGGAGGTAAAAAATAAATAACAAAAGGACTTGACCTATGGTGAAAAGATGACATTCCAAAAGCCAGAGTAGCTTCTCTACACTGAACCTTGATGAGTTTTAGAATTTATTTAATCATTTGAATATTTGTTAACAATCAAAATTAGAGGTTCAGTTATATCCCCTGCAGTTAAAACATTTGGTGCAGACCTTTTAAATGTGGTTTATTGATATAATATGTTTATATTTTTTGCAGTTAATGAAAGAGTTTCCCACATTAAATTTATTCAATATTCACGAGAATCTCATAGATGCATTGCTAGAACTACAAGCCTATGCTGATGTACAAGCATTGCTAGCCAAATATGATGGTAAGTAGCATACATGACAAATTCATGTACATATTATGCCCCCACTCAACAAGCAAGAGATATTTTGGAAAACATTTGTCTGTCTGTCATTCCAGTCTTCGCGAAATACATTTAAAATTCGGTGGACATTCGGTCCGGCAGTCTTTTATGGCATATCGGACCAACCAAACGGTCATCGCACCAAAAGTTTCCACACATTTCGTATTATCTAAGATTTCCGGGAAATCATCATGTTTTTTTTCGATAACGGTTTATTTATACACTTCCTGTGTGGAATTTTTTCAACTTAGTGATTGTCAATTTTACCACAATTTCATCAATTTGATGAAAGATTCTTGACAGGAAATGTTGGCAATAACATAATAAAGTCTCAAATTTACCAGACGATTGTCATTTTTGCAGCCTGAAACATCGTTTCCAGTGCTTTAACCCAAGAACAATGTTGGACCGACACTTTGAAATTTTTATCGGTCCTCCTGCCAAAAGGTTTTGTCTGTCGGACCGACGCATTTCGTGAAGACTGTCATTCCATCCAACATTTTTTGGTCACAATGTTCCCTGCTCTGCCTTAAGGGAGTAATTTGGAGTTTTGTATGCTGCTTTCTTGTAATGAGTTCTGTGTTGTAAGAATTTTTTATTACTCTTTGATATCAACAAAAATCTCTTCCTTTGTGTTATATAGATGTATGTATAAAATTTAAGGTTCAGTTTATTTTCTGGTAAAAGAAATAAAATTTTGTTGGATAATAGTTGTTTTTTTTTTTCATGAAAACATACATTCAATTTTGAATTCTGCCAAATATGTATTTTTTATTTGAATGTGATAGATGAATGATAAGTTATTGCAAAATTTCAGTTCTTGGAAATAAAAACAATCATTTATATAAAATTTTGGTTTCCAGATGATAACTTCAGTTTCCTGCATCAAAATCAAACCCAAACCTGGTCACATACTTACTTATCTCCCAAGACAGAACCCTATCGATTTCCAAGTTAGTATACCCAAAGTCAAGGTCACAGTTGCTAAAAGTAGACTTAAAATTTCAATGAAATTTTGGTTTCCTGATGATAACTTGAGTATCCTGCATCTGATCAAAAACAAACTTGGTTACATGCTTACTTATCACCCAAGACAGAACCCTGTTGATTTCTGAGTTGGTATCCCAAAGGTCAAGGTCACAGTTGCTAAAAATAGACTAAAATTTCAATGAAATGTTGGTTTCCTGATGATAACTTGAGTATCTTGCATCTGATCAAAAACAAACTTGGTTACATGCTTACTTATCACCCAAGACAGAACCCTATTGATTTCAGAGTTGGTATCCCAAAGGTCAAGGTCACAGTTGCTAAAATCGACTAAAATTTCAATGAAATTTTGGTTTCCTGATGATAACTTGAGTATCTTGCATCTGATCAAAAACAAACTTGGTTACATGCTTACTTATCACCCAAGACAGAACCCTATTGATTTCTGAGTTGGTATCCCAAAGTCAAGGTCACAGTTGCAAAAAATAGACTAAAATTTCAATGAAATTTTGGTTTCCTGATGATAACTTGAGTATCCTGCATCTGATCAAAAACAAACTTGGTTACATGCTTACTTATCACCCAAGAGAGAACCCTATTGATTTCTGAGTTGGTATCCCTAAGGTCAAGGTCACAGTTGCTAAAAATAGACTAAAATTTCAGTGAAATTTTTGCTTTTGGATGATAACTTGAGCATTCTGTATCGGATCAAAACCAAACTTAGTCACATGCTTAGTTATCACCCAAGACAAAACCCCCAAGGTAAAGGTCACAGTTGCTTAAAAAAGATAAAAATTTCAATAAGATTTTTGTTTCCAAATGATAACTTGAGTATCTTGCATTAGATCAAAACCAAACTTGGTCACATATTTACTTATCTTTTTTTTTCTCTCAAAAAACTCAATTTTCAATTTTCAGATATTAGTTTACCAAAGTCAGCAGCTATATGTTACACAGCAGCTCTATTAAAGGCTAGAGCGGTAGCTGATAAGTAAGTAATTGCACTTTATATTTAAAATATTTGTCAACATTTTATTTCTATTTTTAAGCTTAAGTCTATTTGCTCTGTAAGTTGAATCGTGTGACCTCATGTGAAATGTTGTTGCCAGGTACCATTTGCCATTGTTGCACTATTAGAAATTGTTCTTATTTTTGGTTCACAGCTCAAATTTAGTGTGGTATTAATTTTTTGAGAACCAGAAAAATTTATTCTTGAAGAATTATACTTTATAATCAGAAATTAACAAAATAGCGTATTTTCCTAGTAACATCAAAGGGAAATTGGTCCCAGAAGTGAGAAATTCGGATGACAGTTTTAGTGCATTATATATTAGAGTTGTGGATTTTGCAAGTGAAAGTAGAACAAAACTTGCATTTCCTATTAACCTTTCAATGCCTTTATGTATAACCTTGAAGTTATTTTTAATATTCCCAAGTGTCATTACAATCTGTGAAAGATAACTGGCAATATGATGTTCAGTGAATTGAAACATATTGAAATGGTCATACCTTCTTCATTTAGAGTGGGATTTGCTTCATGAAGAATTTAGACTTCATGTAGGGGAGATTGGTCGAAATTCCACCAGTGAAATAAAATTGCAACCCTGAAATGTGTAGTTGCTGTACTGGTTTCCAGTTTTTCAGTTGTCTTTGGTGCTAGGTACAATATCTGTTCGAGTTCTTCAGCTGTATCTGTTCAAACTGGGGAAAAGAAGCGTATTTCTGTCTTTTTCGACGAAAATTGACCAATTATTGCACTTTGGGGAAGTTTGACCAGTGTATGGGTAAGTTCAACCAGACATTTTCCAGGAGGCAATATTTAAAATGATTGCATCAAAAATTCTTTACAAATGACAAAAGAACGATTAAATGTAATAAATAATTCATTTCACTTAGAGAAATACCATCCGTGTACTGAAGATATCAAATTAACAACTGGTCAAACTTTCCCACAGCCATTTCTACTGAGGTTCGGTACATTTCGCTAGCGTTCAAGTCTCGCATTGATTCACACAAGTAAACTCCAGTACACTCATGGCATTTACCGATCCGGTTGGAGTTTTAGAATAGGATTCAGAATCATTTAACCATTTATAAATACGACTTGAAATGATATATTGACAAAGTTTTGATGTAACTTCACTAGATTCCATTTGAACTTCGGCCAATGTCCCCTACTTATCAGTTTAAAAAAGGAGTTGTCTCATAGATCATATCGCTTGTTCTGGCATTGTCACTGTAAGATAGCCCCCTTTGCACCATCCGTCAATTCTTCTTACTTCCTGTTTTTCTCATCAGAAATACTCAGATGTTTTGAAGAACCTTGTAATGAGAGAAAGAACTGTAATTTGCCATTCATGGATTCCAACATATTTATCAATTTCTCTTTGTATTAAATGGAACATTAGTCTGAAAATCTTTCAAAATCTTGGATTTGATTTAAAACAAATCCCACAAACAAAACAAACCATAAGACATGTATTTCAACATAAATGCATTCTGATTAGTGTATGGAAAAGGAGGGTAATTATATATCCTTTCAACAATTATACCCCGCTCCTTTAGATTTCACCCTACTTTTCCAGTGGCAGTCAGAATTTCCGGTCCCATGACCCTTTCCATACCCCAAAGAGATTATTTATTAACAAACTTGTTCTCGTCTTGATATAGCTGAAATATTGCTCATTAGACGTTAAACAATATTCAATCAATTAATCAAAAATTATATTGGGCATAAAAGAATAATTAAAGTTACTTCCCTTTTTTACTCAACATTACCAGGCTTTATATTTGCACTACTGTAAAATAGGATTATGATTAAGTTCGTGAAAAGTTCATGCCAAAAAGTTACTTGATTCTTAGGTTTCAAAAAATGAATGAGAAGGGGAAGTCAAATTTTATTGCTTTAAGTCTGACACACTATTTTGGAATGAAAATTAATTAGTCATGATACCTTGTGGCATTTTCCCTTTGCATGGTTAGTTTTACATATGAATTAGGGTTAACTAGTATCCTTTTCTCCAGTTATTTGTTTTGGATCAGCATTAATTAATTCTTGCTTTTTATTTTGGAATTTTCACTAGAAAACAGTTTAGTTTTAGGATTAAGTCCCTTTAAACAGTATAAAATGAATAAATTAACCATTGTTTTTTATTTATGTATAGATTTTCACCAGATATAGCCTCCAAACGAGGATTAAGCACAGCAGAAATGACTGCAGTAGAAGCAATACACAGAGCTGTGGAATTTAATCCACATTGTCCAAAGGTAATCCACATTTTCCAAACAGAATCTTTGAGTAGAGTAAAATACATGAGTCCTCCAGTACAGTTTGTTCAATTTGTATAAAGAGAATGTGATAAGCGGTGCGGCAAAAAAATACTGAATGATTTGGAAAAAAATTTAAAAGGATATTAAAAAGAATGCATAAAATAATGTTCTCATATCTATCTATCTGTCATTGTCAGATAGAAAGCTTTATTTTGTCAAACTCTAACTTCTAAAGCTGCTGTTAATTTAATTTTTGCAGATGGTCATTTCAACAATATTTTGAAGGAGTAACTGAATTTTTATGTTAAATTAAGGTAGATGGGTACTCCAAATTTTTTTCCATAGATTTTCCTTATTTTCTCAGGAAAGTTTCCTTGTAATATCAGCATTGAAAATAAAAAAAATTAAAATGGGGAGGGGGGTCACCATGCTTGTTTTTAAAATAACTGATATCAAAATACTGGTAATCAAATATTTCTAACGAATATATAGGGAAAAGCATGTATTTTGATGTTTTCTTTAAGACTATTCCATTGATTTCTTTCTATTCTAGTCATATGTTGCACTTTAAAAATACTTTCAAAAAATGTGAAGAAAGATGGGGTCACCGACTTTGTTTTCCATATACTTTATAAAATGTGAATTTTCACATTGATATCCATTTAAAATATTTTTGTCAGATTATCTCCCTTTTTTAATATCCTTTTCCAAACTATTTAAGGTAGTTCGAGCCTAATAAAAATTTCAGATAGGATTTTTTTATTTTAAGATATTTTGTAGGTCTTAGTCCATTGTTTCAAAAAATAAAATAAAAATGATATGTCATCTTTTCCTGTTATCAGGCTTTGAAAATCAGGCCAAATTCAGTATATTTCAGCGATATTTACAAAGAATATATAGGGAACTGTGAGACATGCTTGTTGTTTAGCTTTCATATGAAATAAATATCAGATAGATTTTTTTTATTTTTTGATATTTTCAGAAGCATACATTTCAGCTATATGCTGAGCTGAAAAAAATCTATATCTCACCATTTGATTAAAAGAGATATTTGACATAGTTTATGAAATAGACAATATTTACGGGAAAAGGGAGCTAATTCGCGGGAAAGTGTATGTCAGTCTATTATGACGTCACACTGTAAAGGCCAAATAAGGAATATTCCGGCTTGAAAATCAAGTCAATCCTGCATCCGACTTGTGTTTTCACAAATGCGCCAATCGAATGCGCCATGTATTAGTGTTGATCTACCTTAATTATCAAATAACAATACCTCATCTATTTAGATAAATACATTTAAAGTGAAGTCAATGTAGGTCCTTTGCATTTTGTTTCACTGATATAATATTTATTGATACATTTCAAATTAAAATATTTGCATATTAACAAAAAACAAATAATACCACAACAGTATAAATAACAAATTCAAAATGGTGAAAGACTACCAATCTACCTTAAGTAATACTTTACAGAAACTGTTTGTAAATTGGGAAATTATCACCTAACTTTTTAATGTGGTATTTATTTATCCAGAGAATGAAATAATAAACTAGATTAGCAATTTTATGAGTGGATCAAAAATCTAATTAGAAATCAGATTTTCTTTGAAATGAGACAATGTGAAATTTTGATTGATATTTGTGGCATAATTAACATACTGATTCAATATCTCTCTATTGTGGTCTAAATTTTTACAAAGCCTGTTAAGGCAACTTTAAGAAAAGAGTCAGACAGTCTTGAAAGAAATAAAGCATGAATGAATAACAAGAAATGCATTCGTATAAAAGTAAGAAATATTTGCAACATTTTACTTTTTCTATATTTTCACACTCACAAAATAGTTGGTTTACAGTAAGGGCTATTCCATTAAAAATTCCCACCAGGGGTGGAACGCCACTTATTTTTATACCCCCCAACAAGAGAAAAAAAAATTAAATATAAAATTACGCTATTAGGACACAATAGAAATTTACCCACCACCAACAGAAAAAAGAATAAATGGAGTTCCAACCCCCCAACCCCCCCCCCCACCCCCGTGGGAATTTTAAATGGAATAGCCCTAACAAAACTGATTGCTATGTATTTTGTATTTCAGTATTTACTAGAAATGAAAAGTTTAATCCTCCCGCCAGAACACATACTAAAGAGAGGTGACAGTGAGGCTATAGCATATGCCTTCTTTCATCTCCCTCACTGGAAAAAGGTAGACGGAGCACTCAATCTGTTACACTGTACATGGGAAGGCAGTGAGTATTTATTTTGTGTGTTTCTTTCTTATATTGAAAATCTGTTACAATGTGCACCACAAGGTGCTGGGGGTATTTGTATTAAATTTGACGTATCAAAATTTGTCAATGAAATAATTTCTGTGATTCCACTAGTTATCTACTTGTGGCTTATTAATTTAAATTTTCACATTCCCAGTTTAGGCCATAATAAAAAATATCCTAGATTCTCATTCCTGCCTGCACTGATTTTTTTTCACCCGCCGTAAAAAATTTGATTTTGATTTTTTGGTAAATTTGGGTAAATTTCTTTCAAAATGACAGTATTTTTTCACAAAATTTTATAAGAAATATAAAATAAAATTCATCAGCCTGCCACAAATATAGAGAAAAAACAGACTGAAAACAGTATACCCCTACCCATGATGGGGAGCGGGGGTATAAAAATAGATTGAGAATCTAGGAATTATTTTATAATAGCTTTAGCTATATCATACAGTGTTTATCCAGAAAATTTTGAATTGAGCAGTTGTGGTCTAAGAATAATATATCTTGTTAGAAAGAAAACTTTACAGGAATTAAAGCTGTATTGTTATATTTATTTCAGCATTTAGAATGATACCCTATCCACTAGAGAAAGGACATTTGTTTTATCCCTACCCAACATGTACAGAGAGTGCTGATAGAGAATTATTACCAGGTAATTTAATGTGTATTTCACATGATTGTCAGAATTTTGTGTTGATTGACTTTCTGTTCATCTGGGCAAAGGAAATTTTAGCGAAAATGGTTTTGAGCGGGAACAACATTTTAGCGAGAGAAATGTGTACATTTTAGCAAATTAAAATTAAGTTTCCTGTAAAATATTGATGGACAATTTAGCGAATCATACTTCAATATAATACTGAAATTAATGGATATGAGTGATCTTAATTATATAAAAAATTTACATGTATATGAAATAAATGTATCATACAGAGGCTGGAAAAAGTTTTGTAGATGATGCGTATTTCTCTAAAACAGAGCTATTGGAATTCACAATGAGCTTGTTTCAAAAGTACCCTAATGACGAAAGCCTGAGTCATCCCTTTAGAGGTTTTGTTATGAAGTACCAGACAAAAACTGAGATATAACCTTACTGTCTAACATTTGTTGTGCTAACATTGTGCTTTGGATTTATTGTATTTTTTTTTAAGTTTGTTAATCTGTTGAACAAGTGATTCGTTTTAAAATGGTCATCATTTAAATAAACATATTAAAAATTATCCAGCAGGGAGCAACATGGAAAGCATGGAGAACAGAGAACGGAGGAGGCATTGACAATTTATCTGTCGCTAAAATGTCCATCTATTTTTTCCAATTTTGCTAAAATGTCCTTTCAAAGTTTCACTAAAATGTACATATTTTTAGTGCTAAAATGTCTATGATTTTTTCGCTAAAATGTCCACCCATTTTGCTAAAATGTCCATCGACTGTTCATCTTCACACCAGTAATACCATCCAGTAAAAAAGTTGATTAAATGGATTGCTGTAATGGCAGAATTCTGGATTTTTTTTTTAATGCAGTTTGCCTCTCCTTAAATGATATATTCAGTGAAACACCTCTAACAAACAAAAACAAACAAAGTATTGCATGTTTGGTTGATACATATTTTGGCCTACTGATTTTCGGTCCCGATTCCTGCCCTCCTGGGGTTGTGCCTTTTTCTCCTGAATTTCGTTTCCCGCAAAAATCCTGTAAAGTTACGTTTGTTTCGATTTCCTTTACTGGATCTAGAAAAAAATTGATGGAACAGCATGCGTATTCTCCACCATAAATGCAATTAATAACTTTGTGTTTTGTTGGTCATTCCAGTGGGACGATATATGTATATGTAAAAGCTTAAGAAAATGTCGAAGGAGAATCTGAAGACTGCAACCACAGCTTTGCTAATTCAAAAGCCAAAATGGGGAATGGCTTACCAAATATAAACTATCTTATTTGTTTGAATTCCGGTGCTTGGAAACGTCATTTAACAGTTTAAAGGGTTATTCTTTAATAAATACAGACAGGTATTGTAATTATCTTACAATTTTAGGGGCCTCCCTCCAAAATATTGATAACTCCCGAAAAAGTTTTCCATTTCTCCTGGTCATCATAAAATGGGGTTGGCAGCTCTGATTTAGAATGATTCCATGTTTGTAGACCATTTTCAGGTCTACTTCTTCATTTAGTTGTTTTAACCTTGGAGATGGTTTCTTTAATAAAGTACCTAAAAATAAGAATTGCTTGACATTTTTCTCATTAAAGGGAGATAATTTAATACAACTTGTATCAGTTCTATTTTTATGGGGATTTACTGTTTTCTTCTTTATACCCAACGTTTTAGTGGGAAGTATATAGTGATCATGTTGACTGTTGTCCGTTTGTTTGTTATTCTGTCCACAATAGGGTATATACTTTGTGGCGACAACTCCTCCTAAACCACTTGGTGAAATTCCATGAAACTTTCACAGAATGTTCAGTAGATATTGCCATTTTGCTATTATAGCTATTTAAAAATCTGAAATGACTTGATTTTTTGGTTGAATTTTTACCTCTGATATCATTTGGGGGAGTAGTGGTATATATTAGTGAGCTTTGCTCACAGTTTTTATACGACCGCAAAATTTGCGGTCGTATATTGGTATGGTGCTGGCGTCGTCGGCATCGTCGGCGTCTGTGGACAGCGTAACTTTGCTTCTAGTGGACGGATCATTATGAAATTTTAGTATGATGTATCTTGGCACACGCGTAAACAGAGGTTTTAATTTTGAGTTGGTGGCCCCGCCCGTTTTAGAAAAAGGGCCAAAAAGGGGTAAAATTGGGTATTTTCACATTTTTTACTGTAGAAACTTTATTAATTGTTGGATTTTGATCGGGTTTGTTTCAGTGTGCTCCTGAGAAAATTTCCAATCTGGAGTATGCCAACGGATTTCACGTAGCATGTACCGCTTACGAGATAAATGGGGCCCAACAGGGGCAAATCTCAAAAAAAAATAAATTTTTTATTTTTAGTCCGATTTTGATGCAGTTTTTTTCAATGGATTCCTTGTGAAAAATTTACATGGCGCTCAGTTATTAGATTTTTGATAACTTGTTTCCTTTCCCAGCTATGAGGGGCCGAACGGGGCCAAAATTGCGAATTTGCAGATTATGTAGAATTTTTATTTTTCATCGGATTTTGTTGGGATTTTTTTCTTTGGATTCCTCTTGATCTAAGCTTTCAGTGGTGTGTCAACAGATTTGACGTAGCTCTTACCGTTTCCGAGCTACAAGGGGTCAAAGGGGCCAAAAATGCAATTTATCTAAATATGTCAAATCTTTATTTTTCATCGGATTTCGATGGGATTTTCTTCTTTGGATTCCTCTTGATCCAAGCTTTCAGCAGCATGCCAACGGATTTTGTGTAGGTCTTACTGTTTCCGAGCTACAAGGGGTCAAAGGGGCCAAAAATGCAATTTTTCTAAATATGTAAAATCTTTATTTTTCATCGGATTTCGATGAGATTTTTTTCTTTGGATTCCTCTTGATCTTAACTTTCAGTAATATGTCAACGGATTTTTCGTAGGTCTTACCGTTTCGGAGCCACAAGGGGTCAAAGGGGCCAAAAATGCAATTTTTCTAAATATGTCAAATCTTTATTTTTCATCGGATTTTGATGGGATTTTTTTCTTTGGATTCCCCTTGATATAAGCTTTCAGCAGTATATCAACGGATTATGTGTAGGTCTTACTGTTTCCGAGCTACAAGGGGTCAAAGGGGCCAAAAATGCAATTTTTCTAAATATGTCAAATCTTTATTTTTCAT
>MJUU01072711.1:55145-79893 GCA_002080025.1 Modiolus philippinarum
CTAGTAAGAACTCTCCTTTTTCTGGAAAATGTTCTAAATTTCATTCAAAATTAAGCTAAAAATTTGACATAAAAAGATATCATAAAAATTATGGCACTTCTGTCAGTTTTCAAAATTCAACAGTGATATCAGGTGCTCAAGAAGGGTAAGCACGTTGTTCTACATATAATGCACCTGTCATGCTGTCAGTTAGTTAAGGGTAAAGTCAAAACGGTAATTTCAAATCTGAGAACTAGCTGAAAATATCTGTTCTCATTTGTGAAACTAAAATTTCATATCTATCTATGCTGACAGCCATTTCTAAAGGGATGAAAGAAACTGAGGCTGACATATACATACATGTATATCTCCGGCATAAGTTTCTGTGTCACTGTTTAAACTGAATGCTCAAATTCTAAAAGAAATATCTAGGTATGTGGAGATTTAGTTTTCCACATACAATAAACATGAACTGTTTTCTGTCAATAACCATTTAATTTATAATTATACTGTATTTTTTTCAGCTTATGTTAAACGAGTTATTGCACATCCATCATTTCACAATATTGGATACAAAGAATGTGAAAAAATCTTAGCCAATATGGACCAAGGAGAAGCTATTATCAGACCCAGTAGTAAGGTAATAATTCTTTACTACCATATAAGTGGTTATTTTTGCAAGGACTCAATTTTCACTTTATTTTTGACCATTCTGATGTCGAGAAAATTGCATACCGCGAAATATAATTTATGTAAGACTTTATACAGTAAATGGTTAGCAATGGCGAAAATTTGAGTCCCACACAAAAAAAAATCCAGCAGTTTTGAAAGAAATCGCGAAATTAGCGTCCCGCGAAAATCACCACTTATACGGTATTACATGATAGCAGTATAGCCAATATGGACCAAGGAGAATTATTATCAGACTCGGTAGTAAGGTAATAATTCATCATTATTATACCCCACATAATAAGTGAGGAGGTATATTATTGGAATATACTTGTCCATCCCTCATTCCATCCTATATTTTCTGTTCACAAAATTCTCTGCCTGAAGGGATTCATTTGAAAGTTTGTAAGCTGCTTTGTTGTAATGAGTTGTGCTTTATGAGCGATTTTAAGTGCTCTCTTCTATCACTTTCCTGTTTGACAGGACTTTGGATTTTTATACACTCGTCTTTGACGGGACATATTATAGCATAACAGTGTCTGTTTGTTGGTCCACACGTTGTACTCAAACTGGAGAACACTTTGATCAATTTTCTTGAAACTTTTCAGGATTTTTGGGTACAGTGGAAGGAAGCTCTCTTTCCTTTTTTATTGGCAGATTTTTAGTTCCAGAGTTATGGGACTTTGATTATCCTGAAAATGCATGAACTATAGATTGCTTTGATGATTTTTCTTGAAACTTTGCAGGTTTGTAAGTACAACAAAAGAAAAATTTATTTTATATTTTTTCTTCAGCAGATTTTCCATTCAAGTTTTATGGAACTTTAAATTTGTTGACTAGATGTTCATGTAGAGATTTGCATCGACGATTAGCCATAAGGGGCACTGACTGAAAAACATTATCCACCAAACTGTCTCCCATGACAATGCTCTTAAAATTATTCAAGAGAACGTTGCGGATGGCTTTGTTGTGGGGACGGTAATTGAGAACTAGAGATACTCGGTCTTTCTGCGACTTGCGTTTTGGACGCAGAATGTTTACAAATGGAATCCAAGGCTCTGTCAACAACAGCTTTGGGATACCTCTTGCAGTGAAGAATGACGTCATTTCGTTACTCTGTATTTTGAAATCTTCCTCACTGTTTTATAATTTGCATATTTACAGGGAGCTGACCACCTGACTGTTTCCTGGAAGATTGCTGATGATATTATTCAACATATTGACATCCTAGAAGAAGGAAAGGAAAATGCCTTCAGTCTTGGATCTTCCTTAGTGATAGGAGGGGAGGTTAGTTGTTTACATATTGATATCCTAGAAGAAGGAAAGGAAAATGCCTTCAGTCTTGGATCTTCCTAAGTCATAGGAGGGGAGGTTAGTTGTTTACATATTGATATCTTAGAAGAAGGAAAGGAAAATGCCTTCAGTCTTGGATCTTCCTAAGTCATAGGAGGGGAGGTTAGTTGTTTACATTATTGATATCTTAGAAGAAGGAAAGGAAAATGCCTTCAGTCTTGGATCTTCCTTAGTCATAGGAGGGGAGGTTAGTTGTTTAAATACAACAAAACTTTTCAATAAAAACTTTCTTTGCTATGATGAATTTTATATTAAACATGCTTTAGATAGTCTTTTCTTGTCATAAAAATACATGTTAATCCTTGTATCTTTTCATCACATACGTGGTATAAAGGTTGGCCTAATAGAGGATATCAACTTCGTTTTCTTGTGTCAGAAATGGTTCTGTCCCACCTAATTATGGACATGAAAGAACAGCCTCATGGTGTTTGTCCTTTTTTGGCATCACATTTTATGTATTGGGACATTTGGAAGTAAACATGATGTATTTTTTTTTCAAATCTGAGGGGTAAATTGCAGATTTTAGTGTTGCAACTTTATTTTCATGGTGAACAAAAACAGATATTTGCAACAACCAGATCTAAGATTTACTTCCAAGATCTTAAAATACTATAATACTATATGTGTTCAGAACTGGTATCAACAACAAGCCTTCATTAATTTTTACAGGATTTTGAAGATTTAGATGAAATTTTAGCCAGACACATCCAGCCTATGGCTGCATATGCTAGAGATGTCTTAAATTTCAAGTATTACAGAACGGCAGAAAATGGAAAACGGGAACTGCTGGATAAAGTGTTACATGAAGAAAAGAAGAAAGCCCCATCAAAGTAAGTATTTTTATTTTATGATATAGCAGTATTTATATCCTTTAACAAGTTATATTGACTCATTGAAGACCAAACTACAAACATATTTCAGGTTGAAAGTCTCAAGTAGATTTCATCAGTATTATCCTAAGTGTGTATATGCAAAGAGGGTATATTGGACAAATGGTAATTAGCATTTACAACCTCAAAAATAGAATGGTAGATACATTCATGCATTTCCAGCAGACTAAGCTCCTTGGGCTAGTCAGCAGTCTAGGGGCGAGAACCCCTTGACCCATCTTGCAAATTATGTATTGTCATTTTCTCTCCTTCCCAGATTGTGGTCATGGAGATAGTAGTCTATTGTATTGGGCTTTATTCGTATGTTCATTATACAATAGGGAAACGGGACATATAAAAGGGAGGTTTGGGCACCTATAAAATGGTTTAACCCTATTAACCCTACTGCTGGCTTATGCTAGTGCTGGTATCAAGTCTGGCTATCCTGAGATCCTATGGCAGTGATGAAAGTTTTCCATGGATCCGTGGATTTCCGATTTTTGTGCATCCAAGCTGCTCCATTATATTTGTTTCTTTTACTATATACCTACTTCCAGTGTAGTGGATTTCCACTTTTTTCTATCAATCACAATTTCATCTCTGCTATGGTTGTTTGTGTTTTTGTCTTATTTGTGGTTTTTTTTTGCCTGTGTAGTTCCATGGCAGATTGTGGCATGTAATTGTAATTTTCAGCCATTGTAGATGTTTCCTGTTATCCACTGTTTTACATTGATTGTTGTGATTACTAATATAAGCCTTTTTGTTTCAGGATTCCTTATTTTGTCAGTTTGTCCAAACAGTACCCAGGTAAATTCTTGGTGTCATACATGCCTAGAACCAAACCTCGACACGAGTACGCCACAATTACTCCGGAAGGTATCAGATATAGACAACAGATGTTTCACTCACTTAACTCTATGATGAGATGGTTCAAAGAACACTTCAGAGATCCTATACCAGGTATGAGTTTGTTAGATAGGAATTAGTCCTACAAAGGTCTGATACAAACTTCGTGGTAAAAAAACCCTATTTTTAACCCTTACCATATGGGGACTGTAATATTACGGCCTGCCGGTAAATTTCATTTGAACACCCCAAAGCCTAAAGAGACCCGGGGTTTTTTTGTGCGCCTATCTTAGAATTGACTATCTCCTTCAGCATCATATACCAAATCATGACAATTTTGGAAGGTCTGGTTGCTGCAGGCATGAAATTGCAGGCTGGGAATTTGTGAGTGCAAAAAATTCGCACATTTTGACAGATGGGCTCCATTTTAGGGCCATCAGCGTGCAACACTTCATCACTGAATCTCCAAATCAGTTGATAATGATAATACCATGTCCTACCTATCTTGAGATGAAAGTGTTAGTCCCTCGGACGCGTGTGTTATCTGCACTTTCGGTTTCGAAGTGCAAAATCGTCAAAAAATGCCAATTTGGAACCCAAGAATTACAAAACCCGAGACCCAGAGCACTTTTCTGCCCGAATTTTCATCCTAGGCAATAAGGAATGACAAACCAGGTGCAACATTCTCAAAAAGTACTTTTAATTTGTGGTATGTCAACATTGGCCATTTTGCGGGTAAAAAAAAATGGCAAAAAACACAAAAAATTGCATTTTCAGGTGTGGTTACTAATATTTGAGGCTCTATCCTGCCCACCCACCCACCCTACCACCCTGTGATCACCTACACTAGCTATATAGTAATCAGTAGGTATATTCAACATCAGTTGTTACATTTGCATATAATTTGCATAAATTTGCAAATAAATGAAAACGGCTGATCGTACATAAAACAATTCAGCATGATGAGGGTTAACCTGCATACAAATAATACCAAAAAGTTTTTCAAGTTTAAATGTTCTCACACTTTACTTGCAATCAGTTACTTGATAAAACTTTCTCAACTTTATGTCTAAAAAAATCACAAAATGATTTTTTTTCTTCTCATTTTAGGTAGGGGATATAGCATTTTGCACATCCATATGTCCCTTCATCTGATCGTCCGACACATATATACAATCTACATATATGTTTCTTTTGAATTACATGACAGAGATGAATAATTTCTGTCGTCTGTGTTAATATAAAATTTGGGTTACCTTGACCTACATTACATTTTTCAATTGGAGTTAAGGAAATAATCTTAGATACTATTAAAGCATGAAGATGCATGATATTTTTTCAAGGTCTTGGATGAGCTTTATATCACTTTTTAACGCTTCATTTGTACCCAAATATAGCAACAGGGAAAAACCACATTTCCATTGTTACATGAAGGGATTGCAAAACATTAGATTTATGGAGCGATTATTCATACAATAAAACAATTAATTGACTTTTGATTGGTAAAACCACAATTAAACAACTCACAAGATGTGATAATCACCTTAGCCATTACCAGCCTCTGTAATAATCTTATCTTTTGGTTTGTTGAATTGTGGTATCAACCTATTCCAAAGTCATTACTCGTAGAATGTTAAATGATGACAGATGGACAATAAATGAATACTGTGAAAGTACTATTGTTCGTGGGGTTCCAATTTTCGTGGATTTCGTGGTTCGCTTAAACCACGAAATTAAATTCCCGACGAAATGCATTTTTTCCATAGAGGTTAAATGTATTGAATTTAAAACAACGAATTTAAGTACCAACGAAATAGTGATATTTATAAAAACCACGAAAATTGATGTCCACGAATAAAAGTACTTCCACAGTATTACTTCTGTTTAGGTACACCATCCAGTAGAACTCCAGGAATGGCTTCATCAACATACGCTACACCAAGTATTAATCTTCAAGGTAAGGGTTTGTCAGAGACAGAATGAAGTCAATGAACATGAAATGTTTAAATTTTTCATTCAATCGAGGATTGAAGCTTACTGTTAGTCAGTCCTAAATCAGTATATTTTGCATAGCTCTGGCCTTAGCTGAATTTTGGCTTTTCTTTTTAGATTTTATTGATAATTTGTTCTCTATCAGTATTTACATATATTTTGGTATATTGATTTCCAATATTTTGATTTTTCTGCACTGAAGAGACATAAGTTGTCGAAATGCACATATGCAGAATCAAAATTAACAGCAGCTTCGGTATTATGTTATCCACATGTCTCTCTTAAGGAGGTAGGTCTAGGTCAAGGGACATAACTTTTTAAAATCACTTGTATGCTTGTTTAGATTATTTTCATAAATATATTCAAAGCTTTTAAGAAATATAGATGATTTAATTCTATGTCACATTAATGCTTAAAAAGCTTGGATGAAACTGCCCGAGTCAAACACCTTACTGATTTAAAGAGTTATCTCCCTTAACCTAGGTCTACTACCTTAAATCATCAGATTTGCATTACTAATACATGTACTTTTCCAACTAAATATCATCATACAGACATAGGTCATACCAAAAGTGAGTCTGTAAATCTTTTTTGATTGCAAAAAGTTGCATTTTTCACAAAAATGTATGACGTTTCAAATAAGAAGGGAAGCGTCATAATCCTCGTATATCATATTTTTGCAGAAACAATTTTAGAATTGCAATTCTAATGCAATATGTTTGTAACAGTGAATCTGATTGGATAACAACTGCAGTAAAATCCGCATTCTACAAGCCGTAACTAAGGAAGGTCCGCCATTTTGGAAAATGTGAAGTTCAGTAATTAATGTAGAGGAAAAACAGTCGAAATATTTATACCACTTACCTTCTAAACTCTTTTTATTGAATTTCATTATAAACTGAAGCGTAGAGTCCGACTGAAAATGCCTTGTGTTTACGTTTTTGCACTTCAAGCGTTCATGTGACGTCACGTTGTTTGTATGGCAAAGACGTTCGTAATTTTATGCGGACTTTTTCTGAATTTCATTTTTAGATCCAAATAATGTAAAAAAATATGCTTTTCGGGCCATTGAACTAGAATGGAGATAACTGTATTGTATTTTAAGCTTTGCGGACGTAAATCTTGATTTTACGGTCGCAAATATCTGTTTACCTAGCTCCGCTGACGCGTCGCTAGGTAAACTCAATTTACGATTTACGTCCGCAAAGCTTAAAATACAATACAGTTATCTCCTAATTTTATCGTGATTTCTAGGTGTCACCTGTCCAGATGTATTTACCGTATGGCAGTGAATTTAGTTCTGCATAGGGCCATTTCGACAAATGAATTTTTCTGTGCAGATAAAATCACAACTTTTGGTTGATTTGAAAGTAATGCAAAATAAGCGAAGGACAAAACCTGGCATGATTTAGTTTTTCCTTAGTTATATCAACTTTCTACACTTTAGATATTATATTACCAGTACTTTAAATGATGGATGCAAACAACAATAAAAAAATTATAGATTTTCACCCAATCTTTTCAGAAATTATGGGCAGGTGCTGGCGAATTTGATTTTTTACTATTAATAGTGAAAATACTGTAAATTTTTAAGAAAATGACAAAAAATTATGGACATAATGATTGACCCAGCTGAAGGATGTTCGCTGGTCATGTTTATGGATTTTTGTCAGATTTTCGGATTTCTCTGGTTTTATCCATTCTAAAGCTTAATAATTTTTGCACGGTGACCCCCTAATTTTTTCCCATGATTTCATTTTATACATCTTTTGCAGCATTCTGACAAAATTTTATTCAATGGGCGTTAGTTTGTCACATTCATTATTTTACAAACATTGATCATGTTAAACCTATGGAAAATGCAGAGGAGTTCAGTTTCCCGCCATTTTTTGAAACACTTGAATCTCAAAATTTTATTCGGTAACCTATCAATTTTTTTTGCTTAAATTTCTTATTTTACAATTTTCTAACAAAAAAACTCATTTAATTGAAGTCCTTGTTATTCTAAACATGACCAGCGAACATCCTTAACTATTTCACTAAATCTATCATTACAGGCGTAGATGCTGCAACTATACAGAGAGCTGCTGCAGGTTTACCTAACAATATATATAATACCTTGGCCCAAGTGGCAGGAGCCACACCAAGGGTGGCTACACCTAGAGTAGCTAGGATGACTCCAGGGGCTACACCACAACAGTTCCCTGTGGCTGGATTTAGTGGTGGTTTCAATGTTGTAAGTTTGTAAAAAAGGCATGATTTAAGTATAATAGTACAGATAATACATCAAGCATACTTACGGGAGGAGATGTCGATTTACGACAAATTCCATTGCACATATTGAGTGCCCTCGTAATATAGCTTCCTTTAGACGATACAATTATGGAAACCAGAACATCTTCACGTGAAGACATCATAATTATCCCCCCACTTAGCGAAAGCGGAGGGATTATGTAATACAGTCCGTCTATATGTACGTGCATTTGTAATGCTCCCCGATAGCTCTGGAACTATAAGAGATACAAATTTGAAACTCGGCACCATACTAGAGTATGATCAGAAGTAGTGCACTGTGGATTCGGAATTTAGGTTAAACGCCTTAGGGGCAGATTATGGGCAAAAACGAATTTTCGCGATATCCAATAATTAAAGAAATTTCCAAGGCCATTTGGGCTAGAAAGTTGAAACTTGGGAATCGACTCGCATATTATGTAGCAACTTCACAGAGGGTGTCGGAACTTTGGTATGACCCCTCAGGGCATGGCTTCTAGGGGGTCCAAAAAACGAAAAAATCGATTTTTAGAACTCCTCTTACACCTTAAATCTCAGAAACCTTGTAATAAGGGTATAAGTAACACTTAAAAAGTTGTTTGTGCCGAAGGTTTTGGAATTTTGAAATTTGCCCTCAGGGCGGAAAAATGAGCGAAAAATGTATTTCGAGATATCCAGTAATAAGTGAAATCTTCTGAAGTATTCGTGTTTGGAAGCTGAAACTTTGTATGCAAGTTCGATTATATGCATCTCATTTACTGATGATAGTGGACTTTTGCTATTACCCCTAGGGGCCAAAAAATTTCAAACAATCAGTACTCATCAGAACGACTGGAACTTTATGTATAATTATCCCCTCGCCCGACAAAGTTGGGGAGGGGATATAGCATTTTACCCGTTCGTCCGTCCGTCCGTCCATCCGTTCGTTCAAACTTAAGACCATATATCTTTTGAATAACAAGTCGTAGATGGACAATGTTTTGTCCATGGATGCATCTTGAGGAGTACTTGAGGTTGATATATAGAATAGGTGGATTTGACCTACATTTCATGCATGAGTGACTTAGGTTAAAGTTTTTGTAAGAGTCCAGATCTGGGATACTACAAGTAATAGAGGAATAATATTTTGTATGTAGATGCGTCTTAGAAAGTTACAAAGCTCCAGGTAAAAATTAAGTCACTTTGACCTACATTTTATGCATAAGTGACTTAGGTTAAAAGTTTTGGTAAGAGTCAAGATCTGGGATACTACAAGTCGTAGAGGAATAATATTTTGTATGTAGATGCGTCTTGTAAAGTTTTGAAGCTCCAGATAAAAATTAGGTCACTTTGACCTACATTTCATGCATGAGTGACTTATTAGCTCACCTGACCTAAAAATTGGTTTCCAAATAGATATTGATGTTGCGACTTCAAAACTGGTGTTGAAAATTTTTTGTTGACAGCCATTTTCAAAATGGCCGCCAAAAAAGGGGGAAAATTCAACATTGTCCGATTTCAATGAAATTTGGTTTCCAAATAGGTATTGATGTGGCAACTTCAAAACTGATGTTAAAAATTGTTCATTGACTGACTGCCATTTTCAAAATGGCTGACAAAAAAGGCGGGAAAATTCAACATTGTCTGATTTCAATGAAATTTGGTTTCCTAATAGATATTGATGTTGTGACTTCAAAACCGGTGTTTAAAATTGTTCATTGACCACCATTTTCAAAATGGACACCAAATAAGGCGGCAAATTTCAACATTGTCTGACTTCAATAAAATTTGGTTTCCAAATAGAAATTGATTTTGCGACTTTATGGTGTTAAATATTGTTGTTGACCGCCATTTACATCATGATGTCTTGACTTCAAAACTGGTGTCAAAAGTGGTCCTTAGCAAGAATGTTTTTTGTCGAAAAAGTCCAACAACGACATATAGTAAAACATGATCAGACTTTAAATACAGTTCAAGATATTGGTTGTGGTTGAGCTACCAAAGTTTGAGAGACTGAAGTTCAACTGTATAACTTACAATGTTAGCTTGATTGCGGCAAATGAAAACCAGGTGAGCGATACAGGCTCCTGGGAGCCTCTGGTGTTTAAAGTTTTTGTAAGAGTCCAGATCTGGGATATAACAACTTGTAGAGGAATAATATTTTAGGAAGCTCCAGATGAAAATTGAGTCACTTTGACCTACATTTCATGCATGAGTGACTTAGGTTATTGTTTGTGTTACAGCTTGGATTTTAGATACTACAACTCGTAGAAGAATAATATTTTGTATGTAAACACACCTTGTAAGGATACAAAGCTCCAGATAAAAATTAGGCCAGTTTGACCTACATTACATGCATGAGTGACTTAGGATGAAGTTTGTGTTACAGTCTGGATTTTAGATACTACAACTTGCAGAAGATTAATCTTTCATCAGTAGATGCATATATGCATTAGGTATGAGGCTCCTGATTGAAATAAGGTCACAACATTTCTTGCATGACTGGCTCAGATTTAAGTAACAAGCCAGACCTTGAATGGTACAACTTCCTTGAGTGCTTATATTACTAGACAAACATTCAATAAACGTGCGAGGGGATTAGCTGTCGTTTCCGACTGCCCCTTCTCTTGTTTTGATTTTGTGGTTTATATTTTCATGAGGAATTATTGGAATTGCTCTTTGAATCCTTTTAAGCTTTTAGAATTTAGACCCCGGTGCCAAATTTGGTAAATTTCCTGAAAATGTCAAAAACTAATAATTTTTGAAATTCCAACATTAAGTTTTAAAATTAAGCAAATTTTTAATGTCATCAGCTAGTATGAACACTAGGATTTCAAAAATATGATTCTAATTTTGGTAAATTTCCTGAAACTCTCAAAGACCAATTACTTTTTGGAATTTTACCTAGCAACCATATCTTTTTTGATGCCCTATAGTTTCAGTGATGATTTTCAATAGTCAGATTGCAAAAATCTTTGATTCTAAGTTTGGTAAATTTAAATTTCCTGAAACTATGAAAGACCCATTATTTTTTGGAATTCTACCTAGCAACCATATCTTTTTCAATTTCTAACAGTAAAAATGGTGATTTTCAACAGTCAGGTTGCAAACATCTTTGATTCTAATTTTGGTAAATTTTCTAAAATTCTAAGAAACCTGTACTTTTTGAAATTCTACCCAGCAACCATATCTTTTTGGTGTTTTACAGTAACAATGATTGTTTCAACAGAAAGAAATTAAGTTTAAAAAACACTTGTCTTTTTTTACAAGGGGAGGGGGTCCAAAAAGGTGTAGCGGGGGGATCGCAATCTTTGATTGGCTGTTTTTCATTTACATTTGGATTTTGTTGTGTGTTTAGTATCTTTGCAATATGTAGAGTCTTTATCCAATTCATAATTTGCAGAGAATTTGTCTGTGGACACACTTTACTTTTATTGTAAAAATTTGAATTTAATATTTTTCTTTTTTTTTCAGGGAATGGGTGCTACACCTATGATGACTCCTATGCTCACACCACAGCACCCCATGGCTACTCCAGCAGGTCACCCCACACCGTCATACAATCCAACCCCTCGACAACCACATACACCAGCCTGGCCAGGAGCCACACCAAGACAGACACCAAGGACACCATCACACCCTCCACCTCAAAGGGCCATGACCCCTGCTGCAGGCACAGACTGGGCCAAAGCTGCAGAAATGTGGGCCAAAGGTAGACCCAGCAAATCAACACCAAGAGCAAGTCCTGCTGTACATAGAAATAGTCCAATGCCAACCGGAGACTCCACACCGCTCTTTGATGAGAGATGACCAAACATTGTTTGAAGAAACATTTTATATTTTTCATGAACAACAAATGAATAGATATTATATCGCTCTAAGCTGCTGCATTGTGGGAAAAAGTCAGCAATTGATCTAAACAGAAACAGTGTCGTAGAAAATACAATTGCCTTTTAACGTACAGTAAAGCTGAAAGCACCGTCATATTGTACAAAGAGAGTCATGTTTTGCTTAAAGCACCGTCATATTGTACAAAGAGAGTCATGTTTTGCTTAAAACAGTAAAAGCTTTGCTTGTACAATTGTGATATTAAATGAGGGGGGAGTGTAATGATGTTTGTACATATTGTTGAACATATTGTTCTTACTGTGAACATTCATATTACATGTACTTTCATTTTGAGAAAAAGTGATAGAAACCAGAATGAAAATTATAAGACTATTCTTTTATCAACAGTAACAGTAATTTAACAAATTTGCAGTTAAAAACTTTGTCCATACAAAACAAAGCTGTAATTTCCCTTTCAGTCTGTTGGGTTAATTTTTGTTTTTAGCTCACCGGGACGACTGTCCGGAGAGCTATTGTCATGTCGGCGGCGTCGGCGTCATCAGCAAAATCTTAAATCTTGCTTGTGGAACAGAGACCTTAAGAGATGGGATGTTGATATTTTGTATGTGGCTTCCTTGTGATGAGAGCTTTCTTGTGGTACCATATTTGTAGACATTTTGACCTTGACCTTGCCCTTAGGGCAATTTTAAGAAAACTTTAACCTTGCCTCTAGAAGGCTGGCTTTTAGTGGTAGGGTCTTCATATTTGGTATGTGACTTCCTTATGATGAGAGCTTTCTAGTGGTACCATATTTGTAGACATTTTGACCTCTACCTTTCCCTGAGGGCAATTTTTGAAAAGCTTTAACCTTGCCTCTAGAAGGTAGGGTTTTAGTGGTAGGGTGTTCATATTTGGTATGTGACTTCCTTATGATGAGAGCTTTCTAACGGTACCATATTTGTTGACATTTTGACCTTGACCTTTCCCTGAGGGCAATTTTTTGAAAAACTTTTAACCTTGCCTCTAGAAGGTAGGGTTTTAGTGGTAGGGTGTTCATATTTGGTATGTGACTTCCTTATGATGAGAGCTTTCTAACGGTACCATATTTGTAGACATTTTGACCTTGACCTTTCCCCGAGGACAATTTTTGAAAAACTTTAACCTTGCCTCTAGAAGGTAGGCTTTTAGTGGTAGAGTGTTCATATTTGGTATTTGATGTCCTTATGACTAGAGCTTTCTATTGGTACCATATTTGTAGACATTATGACCTTGACCTAAACCCTGAGGGCATTTTTTATAAAAAATAAACAGTGTTTCTAGAATGTTGACATTTAGTGGTAAGGTGTTCAATTTCGGTATAAGACTTCCTTATGATGATAGCTTTCTGATGGCACCATATTTTTAGACATTTTGACCTTGACCTTGCCCTGAGGGCAATTTTTTTAAAAAACTTTAACCTTGCTTCTAGAAGTTAGTTGTTTAGTGATTGGGTGTTAATATTTTGTTTGTGACTTCCCTATGATGAGAGCTTTCCGTAAGTAGCATAGTTGTAGACATTTTGACCTTGACATTTCCCTGGGGGCAATTTTGAAAAAAACTTGTTCCCTGTTTATAGAAGTTATTCTTTTAGTGATAGGGAGTTCCTGTTTGACATGTAGCTTTCTTATATAGCATTTAAAGTATTTAACACATTACAATTACGAAAATGTATAACTTTAAAATTATTGTGCATTGCGGTTACTCTTATCACCGGCGAGCTATGTTGTCTTCTGACAACCCTTGTTTTTTATGCCCTTGCCGTTATGCGACGGGGGCATTAAGTTTTACCCATGTCCATATGTAGGTACGTACCTCCGAAATTTTCGACAAGGATTTCTCAGCTTGTGTATAGTGGAATGGTTTAATATTTGGTCTGAAGCTTTGGTATGATGAGTTAAACCGTGTCTCCCCTTTTTAAGTCTGTCACTCATCTACTTCCTGTTTGCAGATATCTATCTAGCAGGGGTATCTGTGTCCCATGGACACATTTTCGTGTATTTGCCCTGAAAGTTTAACCCTGATTAAATCCGAGAGTCACATAAACCAAATATTCGGTATACATGTACATCTGTCTAACAGAGATGGGTCCGATTACTTTCATCAAATTACATTATATTACAATTACTTTCTCAAAAGTATGATTAAATTAAATTACTGATTACAGCATTTTTAGCATGATTAAATTAAATTAATGATTACATTGAAGAGTAATCATGATTACATCTGATTACATTGAATTCTTAAATAACTATGGTTAAGAACTTACAAGGTATTTTTGATGGAACTTAGTTTTTCACAAAGTTGTTTGAATTTTGGACTTCCAGCAGTAGACAAAAGAAGAATTTTTCAATTAATAAATTCCAAATTTGCATCATTTAAATTTATTTGGCAACTACCAGTTTTGGCATACTTGTATTTTGATTTTGGCTAAACATTAATATTTTTCAATAAAGAGTCCTAATTTCATCCTTTTGACATCTTGCAGTTTTAAGTGTATATCTGGGTGAACTCTCAGAAATTAAAAATTAAAATTTAATCAGCAATAAGATTTTAATAACTTTATCTATTTATGACATGATTATTTTAATGTGAAAAAATTATAATTTCATCATGTAGTGGTAGATCCCTGGAATGGGGTTCCAAAGATAAATTGGCAAAAACAAATTAGAAAGGGATTTGAATGGACAAATTGTGCAAAATTTGCAAAATCTTGTCAAAGATGAAGTTATATGCTGAACTCAATCCAAAGACACATACTTTTGACAAATTAAGAATGGCATTCATGATTTAATCTGTCACAAAAGTAAAATGCCACTGAATTTTCCTTTATGTATTTGTGATCAAATTTGTGAAAATATATTAAGTACAATTTGCTGATCTTACATACATTTAACCCTAAAGAATATTTTTTGTTGATATATATATAAAAAAATACTTCTTTTTGCACAAATTTTTCAATTATGTTACAATTGTGTGATATATTGAGAATTATTTTTGGATGAATATCAAAATACCGAAGTTACTGTTAATTTATTTTCTGAATATGCGCATTTCGACAATTTATGTCTTTACAAAAGTGAAATGATGTGTGATTTTAATATTTCAATTGTAATCAGAATGTAATCATAAAGTAATCAGGATTACAGGCTATTTTTGAAAGTAATTGATTAAATTAAATTACATGTAATCAGATTTTTGGCTGAATAATGATTACACTGATTACTTTGAAAAATGTAATCGATTACAGCTGATTAATGATTACAGTTACAATTACCCCATCTCTGGTTTGGTGTAGACTGTTTCACTTTACAACTTGGTCGGTATAGTCGAATCGGGATCTGTATTTTAATGCCACATTATTTAGTTTATTTGCCAAGACCTTATTAAGTTATTTGTAAATTTTGTGTTATATATGAATTTCTTATTATTTAATGTATCTGTACTTAAGTGCTAGGATTTCATTTCGTTATGCTTTGGGTATACAGTTGAATGTCTCAATATGCATTAGCTCTAACACCAAGGATGTCTCCAACACTTTTTGTGGTACCTTTGTTCAAGTTTAATCATCATATTACCTCAATAGATCTAACACACTCGTAGCTCAAATTGTTCTAGCCATCAAAGTTTTATTGTCTTTTTAATGTATTTATACAATTTAAAGGATTAAACACTCCTCGGGTTTAATGACGTTTTTGTCGGATTTTCAAACTTCATGGATTATATCTTTTACCATAGTACAAAACACAAGAATGTTTTGTGCACAACACACAACAGAATTTATTTTTTATTTATAAACAACGTTAACGAAAGATGAGATCATTATACATAGACAATAACAGTACATTGACTTGACATAAACGCAATATCAGAATGAAGCTTAGAAATGCTGGAAAATGCGAGCCTGTAGTATGCATTTTCACCGTTTAGAGCCAAATCCTTATATTGCATGTATGTCCAAGTCAATGTACTATTAATATGTTCATACAGCAACAATTATGTACCTAATTTAAGGCAAATTTATTGGTGAAAACGATGAAAAATAGTGAAGCAGGCATGGTTAGGTTGTGATGAATCCATGCATTCTTGCAGCATCACGGAACAATTTCTACAGAAACATATTGTTGATACGTGAAAAGTGTTTGATGATCTGCATTGTACTTTTTATTTTTTTAAATTTTCAAAGCAAATCTGTTTTTTTTAAAACATTCTCCGTAATTAAGATATCTCTTTTACTGTTTCAAAATATAACATGACTTAATGAGTGTTGATTTTTTGTGCACTGGATTTCTTTATATATTGTACATGCATTTAAAATAACAGAACATACTGTACACTATGGTAAAAAAATGTGCTTTTATATTTATATTACATGTACAATAAAAGTAAACTGAAGCAAGTCAAAAATTCTTAGCTTCAGATAGACTTTACCTTCGACTGTAAAAAAAATCATGTGCGAAGAATTGCTTTGCATTTTATTGACATTACTAGTATCTCTGAGGAATAATACCTCAATAAAAATAAATATCAAGTCTTTTGTGTTGTTTTTGTCTTGCCTTCTATGAAAGGCGCGGAAAGCTAGACATAGGCCTACAAACTATGGCGTCAGTGGCGGTGATGGAGTAAACTTTCATGTTAAGTTTTTGCGATTAGTTCAGTTTCTCAGTAACTATAAGTGGTTGGTCAACGATATTTGGTATATTGGTTGCTCTTGGGTCGTACACGTTGGTCTGCTTTATGACTTTTGTCTGTGACTTCAATTTCATGGTCCAGTCAGCATGTTTAGTTTTTGTGATTAGTTCAATTTCTAAGGACTGTTCCAGCAAAACGTACATGGGACGGTGGGAAGGCACTTGAAAATTGTCATGACCACCAATGAGGGCAAAAAAAGAATTTTTTTTAAATACTTGTGAGTTCTGACTTAAATTTTACCCACCACCCAAAGCAGCAATATTTTAAAGTGCCTTCCCCAGTCCCATGTATGTTTTGCTTGAACAGCCCGAAGTAACTATTAGTGGTAGGTCAATGGTATCTGGTATATACAATGAAGGTTGGTTTTTGGTAGTTTGAATGTCTGACTACGGTTTGATTTTTGTCTGATTAAAATATGGGACAGAATAAAAGATAAAATAAAAAAGTCCTCCAGCTGCCTCATATTTTAATGTCATCTACTTTTTCATTTGACCTTTCAATTACTGTACTTCTTTAGGGCAAAAAGGACGCAAGCTGAGTGTATTTTTTTTTCTCATGGTCAACAGTCTGTGCCAAAAGTTTTTTCACCACTTCTTTCACCACTGGTCATTTACAAAGATTTTTCATTTCATTCCAATCCTTCAAAAAACATGCTTGCCAGCAGCAGAACATAGGCTTAACATTGGACCCTATTTGGAAGAATCACATTTTTATCTTCTTCTCTTAAACCACAGTAGCAAATTCAACCAAACTTTACAGGAATGATTTATGGAAGGTCCTTATTTGGTTCAGTTCCGATAAAAAAACATTGCCGTCAGTGCAGATCATAGTTATAACATTGGACCTTATGGGAAAATCATTTTCATCTTCTCCTCTGAAACTGCTGAAGCAAATTTTTCAAAACTTTACAGGAAAGATGTATTGAAGGTCCTTTAAAAAGATTGCTCATTTTGTTCTGATCTGTTAAAAAAAGTTCCCCTCAGTGCAGAATATAGGTTTAACAATGACCCCTATTGGAAAAATCCCATTTTCATCTTCTCCTTTGAAACTACTGCAGCAAATTCAACCAAACTTAACAGGAATGATGTATGAAAGGTTCTTTACAAAGATTGCTCATTTTGTTCCAATCCTTAAAAAAGATGGCCACCAGCATGGAACATAGAAAGACCTGCTATCAAGCATTTTGTCAGGTGAGCAATACAGGCTCAGTCTCTGAGCCTCTAGTAATCTTTTCAAAAGGGAAGATAATATAACAATTTGTTTTTCAATGACTAACTATTGTTTGCAGCAACAATAACAAACTCGTTCCAATACATGCTAAATTTGAATCTGAATTTACATTTGTAAGTATTTGTAAGTTTAGGAACTCTTGGAATTTTCAACAAATAAACTTGGTTAAACAACATTTTCAAACAAATTTTACTCTGATGTAAGGCAATGTAAGTTTTGAAAATAAAATATAAAATTTCTGCAACAAAAATTCTTACAAGTCTGTTCAGGCTAGTGGTTTTAAAAATTTACTAGTCCTAATATCAAATTTATTAGTGTAAGCATCCGACTAGTGCAAAATTGAGCAGACAGGGTCAAACGCCAAAATAAGAGGCATGATGTGACGGTGTGTTCCCTGAATGCCAACATTCTTAAAATCACATAATTGAATATTGTTGTTTTAGTAGTTATGAAGGGGTACAGTAAGGGGCTTGATTAGATATAAATTTTATAATTTTATCTTATCAAATTAGTTAAACACAGGTAGACAAAAGGAATGAATATTGTAAATAATATTACAAATTTAAGGGTAGAATATAAAGAAAAATGATAAAAATATAATATTTTTAAACTAATTTTTGTAAATTTTGTGAAAAATGTGAGGAATATGTAAATATACATAATTTTAAGGGGTGTAAGGTGTTCAAATTAAAAAAAAAACAATAAACAAAGCAGTTGCTACAGAAATATGAAAGAACAGGCTCCCAATAACCTGTATCCACCTGACATGGACAATGGCTGATCGATACATAAAACAGTTCTAAGTTTAAAGGGTCCGATTTTCAAACTATGTAAAGAAACCTTAATGTTAAATGGTCCAACATTTGACTTTTTCACCACTGTCTGGAATCTTAGATAAGTTATTGATCTGATTTTAAATACCTTTATTGAAAAGCACAATTTTACTCCCTTGGGAGTTGATGGCAATACATATCATTACAGTACAAAATAAACAAATATACAAAACATTTCAAACATAGCACATAAAATAAAGTAAAGAATCATGCAGCTATAGAGTCCACTTTACTCAGTATTAAAGACTTTTTAATAAATGGAGCAACAAACTGCAAATGATTCGGAGATGACATAATTTTTAAAAAATTATCTTGTTTGTTTTTTGTATCGGAAAGATTAACTATATTAAATTGTTTTCGTATGTTGTTATACTTTGGACAATGGAAAAAGTAGTGAACCTCATCTTTGATGACTTTTGAATTGCACATTTGACATAATCTTTCATTTCTGTTTAATTTTTTATATCGACCCCTTTCTATTTCTAGAAAATGATCACTAATCCTCATTTTACATATATTTTTTCTATTTTCAAAATTTGTTGTTAATAAATATTCATTGATTTCATAGTTAGTTTTAAGTTTACTGTATAAAAATATTTTATTATTTTCATTTAGTGTATTTAGTTTTTCGAAAAACAATGTTTCATAATTATTTTTAAAATTAATTTTAATTTTCTTCTCAAAAGAAAACTTTTCTCTAAAAAAATCAAGTTTTTCTATTTCATCTATTTCTACATTATTTGTAGAACATACATTGGTTATAAATGTAAACCAAGAATATGAGCCATTTTGATGTAATGACTTTGAAAGTAGAAATGCATCATCCAAAAGTTGGTTGTTAGTATGATGGTATAAACGTGCTAAATATTTCACAGCTTGTATTTTGATGTATGTATCCAAAGGATATTGAGCTAGTTCTGCTCTAGCAGCTATATTCACTGATTGTTTGCTTAATCCTAAAGTATATTTACAAAATTTTAAATTAATCTTTTCTATAAAACTTGAATCTGTTAATGATATAATATCAAAATTAGGGTTTTGTTTCGCTCGTTTTGATGCTTTAATGATTTTTTCATAGAAGTCCATATACCATATCTCGGAGTTATACATTAAAATTGGTTTAACTAAAGATTCAAATAATTTTTTATGAATCTGAATAGGCATATTGTCTATTGGTGCAAGGTATTTGAAGAATGAAAATAATACTTTGCTACCCTTTTTTGATAATTCATGGTGAGATGAATGAAACTTCCCAGATGATTCAATTATATTTCCTAGATATTTATACTTTAGAACGTTTTCCAATTGTTCCCCTCCAAGGAAGAAATTAAGATTTTTATTTAAAATGTTTCTTGACTGAAAAATCATTGTTTTAGATTTTTTTGCATTTATAGAAAGTTGCCACTTAAAGCAATATTCATTTAATTTACAAAGAGATCTTTGTAAACCATCTGCTGTTTCAGATAGCAAAAGAATATCATCAGCAAACATTAAGCAATTTAGATTTAAATTTTTTAGAAGAACTGGATGACAATCACTATCAAATAAAGTTGGAATATCATTTTTACATATATTAAATAAAAAAGAACTCAAATTATCCCCTTGTTTTACTCTTCTGTTAATCAAAACATTTTCTGATAAATGGTTTTTATGTTTTACTGAAGCTTCAGAGCATTTGTACATGTTTTTCAAAAGATGTAACTTTTTTCCAAGATCTTTATTTTTCATGAGTTTATATAGTAAGCCAACTCTCCATACAGAGTCGAAGGCTTTTCTAAGATCAATAAAACATCCAAACATTTTCTTTTTTTAGCTCACCTGACCCAAAGGGTCAGGGTGAGCTATTGCCATCACTTGGCGTCCGTCGTCCGTTGTCCGTCGTCCGTCCGTCGTCCGTTAACTTTTCACATTTTCATCTTCTCCTCTGAAACCACTGAAGCAAATTCAACCAAACTTTACAGGAATGATGAACTGAAGGTCCTTAACAAAGATTGCTTATTTTGTTCTGATCCAATGAAAAACATTGCCGCCAGCACAGAACAAAGTTTATTTTGGCCCTAGTGGAACATGGCCACCATACAGAACATTGAACAATCCAGCTGTTCAGCATTTTGTCAGGTGAGCGATACAGGCTCAGTGTCTGAGCCTCTAGTTCATGATTAACATATTTGTTATGAGTGCTTTGACAACAAATATACTATCCGAGGTTCGATTTTTTTTTTCGGAAACCAAATTGTGATGGGCTTATTTTATCATGAAAAATATTAAGTAACCTACCATTTACTATGGCATTGAATAATTTACTTAAACAATTTGTTAGTGAGATGCCACGGTAATTAGAGAGGCAACTGCGGTCTCCATTTTTAAATATTGGAATAATAAATGATATATTCCATTCTTGAGGATATGAGCAAGAATTTAAAATTAGATTAAAAATTTTAGCTAATGCTGTTAGCATTATGGTACTACTATGTTTAATTATCTCATAACAAATTTGATCTGGACCACTACTTTTTCCATTTTTTTATTTTTTTATTTGATTTTTAATCTCAGATATTGTGATTGTATTGTCCATATCTTTATTTTGTAAACATTTTTCTTCTTCTAGAAGATCTACATTCATTTGATTTTCAAACATTTTATCATATATTTTAGGGTCACCTTGATTCTTAAAATGTTGGGCAAATTTATTTAAATCTACGTTCAAATCATTAGTATCTTGATTATTATTATGTTTAATGTTCTGAAGAATATCCCAAAATTCTTTACTTTCATTTGGGGAAAGGTTATTAATTGTATTAATTACATTAAGTTTATATTGTTTTTCCATTTCTTTAGACATTTTTCTTAATTTTTTGCAAGAAGTCAAGAAATGTATTCTTATATTATGATCAAAGGGAGATAACTGCATTTTTTACTGTAAAAGTTGACAGTACTCCTTAGAGCTAAAAACTGGGAGTTTGTCCAAAATGATTTTCTTTTCTCTCCTTATGTTTGAAGTAACATTTTTTAAAGAAAACTAGTTTGTATTTCTAACTGGTCCAATGGTTTCAGAAGCGTAGATGTTTGAATGTACTCAAAAGCCATTTCAGAAACACTCTGATTAAGTTTGACTCCAATTAGCCCAGTTAATTGTTTCAGAGAAAAAGATCTTTGTATGTCCTGTCTGGGACTAATATACTAGTCCCAGGTCCTGTAGAAAGGGTCCAATATTTAACAATGTTCCCTGATTGCCCCTATTTTGGATGAAGGATTATGCCACAAAACATTAATTATTAACAATTAGGGACCAGGTTAAAAAGCACATAGTAACTATTTGTGAATATCTTTTAAAATGTGCTAAGCTTAATGATTCAAGGTATATTCCAAATCAACTGTTATTTCTTGATCATTGAATAAATAAGATACATGGAATATGTTATTTAGATACAAAATGTTTTTGTGCTTTTTTATTGGCAAACAAATTGATATAAAATCAATTTATATTTGAATTAAAATAAAGATTTTTTTTTTCACTTCAAAATTAGTAAAATTAACGGATTTTTTGGAAAATGTGTTTTTTTTTGTTGAAACTTAAATGAGAATATTATAAAACAATCAAAATGACAATTAACACAGTACAATATTTCCCAAGTAATTAAGAGGTACAATAAATACCCTATGTGAGGCCCCATAATCCTCCCTAATGAGCACCTCCAGATTTTTTTGATTTATAAAATGTTGGCATTCAGGCACACAGCCGATGTGACAAAGCTAAGCTATAATGAAATGCAAAGGAATCGAAGTTTATTCAGTAGAGGTGTGTGCTTTTGCAGCAGCATTTCTCTGTTCTTATTGGTCAAAATTCAAATTTTGTGATTCTTTATTTGAAATAATCTCATAATTATGACGACAAGGCCAAGAACATCAAAAAATTGATTTATACTTACAGCAGATTTTATTAACCATGTATCCTCAAACTTGGCAAACTTGGCTTTCAACTTTGAATAAGCCCCAGGCAACTGTTAAAAATCCTTTCATATTCCAATCAGTTATACCACTAAAGATACAACGGTTTATTTCAAAATTATGTATAGGAAGAATGAACTTAAAGAAGGATTTTCTTCTTAAAGTTGAGATTAAAAACTGTTAATACCGATCTCAAGGTTTATGTTTTTAAAAATTAAAAACTGTTAATACCGATCTCAATGTTTATGTTTTTACAAATTAAAAATTGTTAATACCGATCTCAAGGTTTATGTTTTTTAAAATTAAACACAGTTAATAAAAAGTAGATACCTTTCAAATATTGGGTATATTTGCTAGTAAAGTAGGTTTTTGAAAAGTCCATTGCATAATTCTGGAATGGACTATAATCCTCTATTATTCAGCCAAACTTTTTATCTTGCTTCTAAAATTGCAAAGTTACTTGTTACATAATTGATTAAATCTTCTGCAAATCATTTTATAAGCAGTAAATGTAGAGAGTTCCCCTTGTATCAAAGATGGCCCTTGGTCATGCCTGGACATCAGTCATTCAAAATCTTATTGTTGCAAGTTTGACCAGATTTATTAATATTTTTACTAGTTCTGAAATGACTGATCCAGAAGTGAACTCTAGGGTCAGAATTCCCTTTTACCTGACCTGTTTATAGCTTTTGCCATCACTTGGCATCCGCTGTGCATCGTCTGTCTGTCCGCCAATAGTCTGTCATAAACTTTTAAGAAGTCAAAGATCTTCTCCTCTGAAACAAATATGTCCTTGTCTGAAGCATCAAAGTCAATTGGATCTAAACATGGTCACAACTGGGACTAATATTTTCCCAGGTCAAAATAGTCCGTGGGTAGTCCCTTTTAAAAAATCATCAGGCAAGTCTGTACCTTGCCCAAGATGACCGACAGTTCTGAATGAAGTTAAACAGTGGACACTGGGAAAACATATCAAAGATCTTCTCTGAAACTGCTTGGTCAACTCATTTACAATAGTCCTTAGTTGGTCCCCTTTGGAAAATGTGTTCGGCGAGTCAGCAGCACATCCAAGATGGCCGTAGTGTATCATCAGACCATACAGGAAAGCATTCAAAGATCTTTTTGGTCACAAAAGCCCCAAGTTGGTTTCCCTTTAAAATGTGTTAATCATTGGCCGCCAAGGGGTATGTAGTTAAAGATTGTACACTATATGAAAACATAAAAAATCATGTCTCAAGCTAATTGGCCAGTTGGAACTAAACTTGGTCACAATGTTCCTTGTTGATCCCTTTGAGAAGAGGTCTGGAAAGTCCGCATCACATACAAGAGGGCCGCCAGCAGGGAACATAGTTTAACATAGGACCATATGACACACACACACACGCCGCCAGCAGGGAACATAGTTTAACATAGGACCATATGACAAACACACACACAAACACAAAATTAAATCCAAACTTGCTGATAATAGTCTTATAGAATGTATATTCTTATAATTTATGCAACAAAAGTTTGTTTGAAAAAAAAATAATTGATGGGGGCAGACCGCTTTCAGGATGCCATAATAGGAAGTTTTCAAGCTCGATTATTCGGGATTTCTGTAAATTGATTTCGACATTTAGAGAAATAAATGCACAGGGAATCAGCATTTCATCAATTTCAAGTTGTTTTTTATCAGCATTTCATCGATTTTAAGTATTTTTTAATGTCTTTTTTGGGGGATTGGGGGTTGTTTTTTGTTTTTTCTTGATTTTTTTTAATTGCCTTTTTGTTTGTTTGTTTTTTTTAATTTCGGGATGTCAATGAGAATTAGAAAAGTCGTGATTCTGGTACAAGACCCCCTCCGCCCCCTCACTAATAAAGAAAATTGGATGAACATCGAGTTTTATCAGAGACATGTAATTATTGCTGATAGTTTACATCTGCTATTCACACTGAAATGGAAACACGATTTCCTTACAACTCTAATTTACATACAATATGTAGCTTCTATACCAGAATTGACTTCCTACAAAAGGATGAAATGTTTGTATCTGTTATTTGTGGGAATATTGATTTATTTGTTACTTCAGTTAAATGTAACAAATGTTCTTCCTTTTCATTTCGTTCTGTATGTCCATAAAATTCAATACACATCTTTGAGTTTTATTTTCACTTAATTACAATCGTTACAGACTTTTATGTTCATGTTAATGTTCGCTTTTAATGGTATTTAAGTGCCTA